>JAEIFU010001761.1:0-58999 GCA_018904235.1 Lordiphosa stackelbergi | reverse complement strand
TTTTTGTTTCCTCGCCTGAAAAGGCCGATAAGGGAAAGCATTTGAGGCGACAGAGGGAATCCAAGCAGCATGCACCGCGACTCTCAAGGCTATCCCAGAAAATGCCTTCCGTGACGCCTTTGATGCTTGGAAATCGGTGCTGGCAGCGCTGCATCGACACAGAATAACAAGCCTATTTTGAAAGTTTTTAAAGAATTGTAACGATTGGCCCAATAATTTTTTTAAATCGACCCAGAAAAGCATACTTCCCGACAAACCCTGTATATTAAGAGATCTGAGGGCATTTGCAGGATGTAAAATGTTTGGCAGCGTAACTCAAAAGCTATCTGTACCGCTAAGAATCATTTCGGTCTATAATTGGTGTCTCTTGGGGGATAAGTCTGAACCGAACTGTTTTGCTATGTTGGAATTCGGTTGGTTTGCGGTTCGGTCAATTAGTTGAAATTAGAGGTTCGGTTAGCTGCTAATAATTCTGACGGATTTCAAAAGAGTATTATTACATCTTGATAGAGAGAGGGAGTTTAAGGGGGCGGATTGGTGTCTCCATTACTCCCTGGCTGTACCCCTTATATATATATATATGAAAGCATTTTCGATTTACATCATGGGAGGTTCCTTGCTTGTTACTTTTACTCCCATGAATTCATACCTTAAGGATCCTTAATGTTGGTCCTTCACGACATGTGATGTATCAAATGATAGGTATTGAGCTGTACATCATGAATGTTTTTAATTTTGGCAATACATCATTATGGTTCTTAAGATATTTACATTCAATTTTATTTTCAATTTTTATAATAAAATTGACAAATAACTCTTATTTTGATTTTATAAAATTGAAAAATAATTTTTATTTTTGGAGTTTTTAATAAAATTGACAAATAACTCTTTATTTTTTGATTTTTTAATAAAAATTGAAAATAATTTTATTTAATTTTTAATTTATTTTGATTTTGAAAAATAACTTTTATTTTATGGATTGATCGAAAAAATAAGAGTTAATTTTTAATTTTTTATAAAAATTAAAAAATAAAAATTTATCTTGTTAACAGGATACTGCATCCTGAATTAGTATATCTAAGATTTTCCCATTAATGTTGGAAATTTTTTTCAGGTTCGATTTTTTCAAACTCATAATAACTCTTATTTACGATCCCTGGTTAAACAAAGATAAAAAAAATTAGATTAACTAGCAATAATTTTTCCGTTGATCTTTTCCTTAATAATTGTGCAATTTGTAAAGCGATTGCTGTCAATCTGAGTTGAATATAGTGGCAACGCCGACGCCAAAGTAATGACGAGAAACCGCTCAAATGTTGATAAATTTTATTATTCTTCCGAAATTGTTATAATTAAAATAAACTATAATGGAAAAAGCATCGAACAGATATCCGGAGCGAAATTTGCTTGGCTTTTATGAAGGAGCCATAGGACTTAGCCTTCAATTGCACAATTGGTGACAGGGAAGTTGCGGCTGCAGCCTGCAAAGAACTGACTTTAAGTCTGGCCAACCTTTCCTCCGGTTGCTTGAATTGAATAATGCGTCGCCCAATGTTACTTTTGAGTACTGTATCATTTAACAATATACTCTTGCCTATGAATATCGTCTGATTTAGAAAGAAGGTCAGATGCGGATCCAAGGAGGCTGCACTCTAGCGTCTCCTTACGGATTTGCTACTTCCCTAAATCGCCGATTGTCATTTGTCCTGCAAGAATCATTTATTTAATTAGAGCAAATCTCGCGTAACCGTGTAGCACCTAGAGTTGCAAGGTATCATTTTTATTTGGCGGGCGCAAAATTTGAATTTTTTGTGTGGGATAAAGAAAATTTTAACTCAGTTAAAGAAAGAACTAGCCAATTAGCTTTCATTTCAAAATATTAATAAAAAACGCATAAGAAGGCTTATTCTAATGTGCACGGGCTGCTCTAGAGACAAAAAGGGTTTGTGAACATCTTAAAAAATATGGAGGAAAAAGCAATTTATCGTAGAAAAATCGCTAGTGAATTCTGTGGCACCCTAATAGTAAAAAAAAAAATCTTTACTGCTGTAGGTATAAATGTTGGGTTAAAAGAAAAAAAAATCAAATTTAATTTTAAAAATTAAAAATGAACCCAAAAAAACCTTTAAAATATGACTTGTGCCATCAAGTGTAACACTGTGACGCAGTGTAAGCCCAGAAATTTTATTTATGTTGAAGGGCAAGGGCAAAATCGTGCACCGAAAGTATATATGCTCGAACAGCATAATAAATTTGTGGCAAAAAATAATGTGGCAAAAGATGGTCTCTGTATCAAAGTATTAGGTATTTTTGCGTTATACGTACACGGTCATACTGCAGCTAAAGCCAAAAAATTGAAAGTCGATTTCAGCGAAAATATTTATAAGAAATTGTGTATTTGGCACTTTTAAAGTAGTCGATAAAAAAGCCTCAAGCTGTTTAGTTTTCCAGAGGTCTATAAGCATACCACGGCGGACTTAAACCGTCAAAGTAGTAGCAGCAGCAGAATGCCAGTAAGTACACATGCATATTGTATATATGTGGGCAAGTATTTCATACATACATATGTACATACAATGCAGCAGGCACTGACTTTTTGTACATACCTACAAAGGTAAACAATCCTAGGTACAAGTATCACAAAACTTCCCTCAAAGATTGCATATGTAGATGCAATACACTCCTGGGTAACTGAATAGGTTCTTAATAGATTCTTGTGTTGTGGCAAAATTCTGATTTTATTTGATTTAAACGATGTTTGGGATCGTTGAAATAATTTTCAGTGTAAATCCGCTTTCCAACTCAAGCGTTCTTTTTTTCTGCAAGCCTTAATAAACTTTACACACTTTACTAAACTATATTTTAAGTTTGCTAGAATGTTGCTAAAGTCCTCTAACCTCATCCATCTCTCTAGGTGCACGAATTTAAAGTGGAAATGACCTGCGGCGGTTGTGCCAGCGCCGTGGAACGTGTCTTGGGCAAATTGGGCGGTATGTACTTACCTAATCATATGGTATTATGTTTAATACCAGGCCTTATCTGTTTTGCTGGTTACCATTGTATTATTGTGGTCATGTTTTGCTTTTACAGATAAGGTCGAAAAAGTGAACATCAATGTGGAAACCAAGACAGTAAGTGTCACCTCTAACCTAAGCTCGGATGAGCTATTGGAGCAGCTGCGCAAGACTGGCAAGACCACCACTTACATTGGTGTGAAGAAATGAGATGAGTTTCTTAGCAAGTTTCAGAAATACGGCAAACTGAAACTGGAAGTCTAAGAAATCAAGTGTGCGACTCGACCCTCAATTTTTGCCGGACATTGCTTTGCTCAGTGATAAATACATATGATACATATATGTGGGATATACAAATTTTCAATTAATCTACAAATTTTTTGCTCTTGCCCAACAATTTAATGAAATCAAAATAATGCTTAGATGGAGAATTTCCAATTCAATTGTTAGCCAACAAATAGTAGAATGCAATTTTAAATAAATTACAATAATTGGACCTGTTTTGGATGTGCGTTAGACACACAATTAAAAAGAAACAGAACTTATTTTTGTCTTAAATTTTTACTATTTTTTTAATTTAAAGAAATTAGAAAAATTGAATACTTACTTCCAAATTCAATATGCAAATTCCCAAAACAGGCCAGTTTTTTAAATATATCAAAATTATTTTTAGGAAGTATTTAAAATATTTCCCAAGTAGTTCAGACAATTAATAAGTAGATACATGAGTATGCCAATTACCTTCTTATGATTAACCATAATACCAATAATAATTATTATATTACAAATTTTAAAATTGTGCATTATTAAAAATATTTACATAAATATTACAATTAAAACTTAAAAAATAAATTGCGCGTTTGTGGGTTTTCTAATCTTTTTTTTGCGGTTTGACCACTCTTTGATAGCTTTAAAAATTTGCGATAATATACGAGAGTCTCTAGATAAAAGCGGCAAAAAACAGAAGGTGAATACGTAGCAAGTCTTTTAATCTGAATTGTTAGGGGTCTAGTTCGCTCAGTTCGCAACTACGAACACTTCATTGCATTTTTTTGATCAATCGCGTTGGCGAAAACAAAATCAGGAATTCACGAAAATATCGCTGGACCCGAAATTTCGGAACATAAGGCCCATATGAAAAATTTTGATCACTACTTTGAAATATAACCAGAGATTAAAACCGAAACCAACGTAACCCGTAACCGCTAAAAACAATTTAAAGTTTGAAACCGGTAACCGTAACCGAAAAAGAATGTTTTCTTATAACCGTAACCGTATAACCTTTATTTAAAAAACCGGTTATCAGTACCGTAACCGAAACAAATATATGGGTAAATTTCGGTTTTTCCTTTACTTTGTAAAAATTTCGATTAGGTACAGTACAATAAACATTTTACATACATATAAGTTTATTCACTAAAGCTGTTGCTAATGGGCTGGCATAACTACGAAGCGCCTGGAAAGTATATCATATACATTGGTGCTAAACAGTTATAAAGCATAGAAACTAGGTACTCAGACGCTGGAAATTTTGTCGGGGCGGAAACTGTTTGATAATTTCAAGAGCCGCAACAACTTTCGGATGCATTTTGTGTGGGGCCTGTGAGAACAGAACTTGACCACTGAAACATACTGCTATAACGACAACCCAAAACGCATCGGAAGATTAGAATTAGCACATTAAACCAGAGGTAATATACATAGCCACAGCCAGCTCCATGGCCTGGAGGCGGAAATGTTTGTAAAATAAAAAGTGTTTTGTGTTTTTTTCAAGACGGGCGCTTTTCAATTCCCTATCACAAGTGCGAATGCCATTGGCAGTTTTGGCTATTGCCTAGCACTCTGTCTAACTCTGACTCATTTCGTCATATGCGTAGTCATGGGGGAATTGACAAGGTGAACCTAGGCATACATTTATTGGACCTCAGCAGAGGCTGACGGCTTCACCTTGTTAATTGCACATGGTGCGTGCTTACCCACTGAACCAAAAGCTCGTAAAAAATATCGCTAACGATACTTACGCGAAACATAAACGAGCAAAACTATCGAGAAAACACTCGCAAACGATCCACAAATTAATCACCCTTCGCTCAGTTTGTGGCAGAGAAAGTTTCGTTCTCGATAGCTCGCAAAAGATTCGTTTGCGAGCATTCTTTGATACCTTTTGCGACGCACTTTACCAATCGATTGCGAGCCTTTTTCGATACAACAGCATCGGTTTTTCGTCAAATTCATTTTCTCCCTATTCACTTATCATACTCAAGCTCGAATGCGATGATTCGACGATACTTTCGCCTGTCGAATGCGATAGTTATACGATACTCTCGCTTGACGTTCGTCTCGTGGTGCAGTGGGTAGTTAGAATGATTACACACACACTCGCACTTGCACACTCGAATAATGGACAACATTAATTCGATTGAATTATCTGGGAAATGGGCCCCATCACGTGCAAAAAAAATCTGAAAATTAAACAGTTCTAATTTACAATCTCAATTCTTCTTTTAATTTGTGTCTAAAACAAAAAAGATTGCTACGCAAGGTAGACATATTGGAATGGTGGGGAAAAATCAACAATATTTGCAGATCTTTTTGAGTTATCAAAAGTTGTGTTAGCAGAACCGCCCACATAATAAGTGTTGAGTGTTTGTTTTCAGGAGTAAAATTTATAATGTCGTCTCGCAGGACTCGCCTGGACAGTCAAAAACTAAATGTTATTATGATATTTAGATGTAATTGCAATATCGATTAAGATGTCGTTTCTGAGAATAACCATTTGTTACATGAAGCTACATAGCGAAAAATAGTATATTCGTTGACCAATGTCTATTTATCTAATTAGTTAAACTTAACTCGATACTTTTGCGAATGAAGTAGTTTCTAATATTTTAGTTAAAGCTTATAATGTTAAACTTTAAAACAGGCGAAAATAATTGTGAAAATTCTGTATTAGAAATTTGAATTAAGTACATTTACTGAATAAATGGGATTCCAAATGGGGCAAGATTTGTCAAAGTAATAATTTTTACTAATAACCGTAACCGTAACCGAAACCCGAAACAGAATAAGGCTAATAACCGTAACCCTAACCGTAACCCATATCTCACAACCGTAATATAACCGTAACCGGAAAAAAACGATCGGCCAAAACAGTAACCGTAACCGAAACCGTTATTCGTTTCGGTTTTAATCTCTGGGTAGGCAGCGCGTCTGCACCTGGGGTTGTATTAGTGGTTCGTTTAAGGGCTTAACTCCAAATTTTTTTGTGCCACTTTTGACTGAAAGGACCCAAAGCAAATTATCTGGGAGGCCACGACTATGAGCAAAATGCAGTCTATCGTAAATAAATAAAATTTGACAATTTGTGTCTTTTGGAAAGAAACAGTGTGATTTATTTGCCTCCAAAATGGACCCAATAGAACTGCCCCATTTTCCGCTCAAGTGTTAGGGTCGTAGATGAACAGGTTGCGACGCGGTGACTCCATTTTGGTCGCTATTTTGATTGTCTCGTAGGTCGGACAATACGCCACAGTGTAATATCTGAGCAAAGCGTACGTCCAATGCCCTCGTGCCGTATGAGTGACATTCATTAGGGATGGATTTGTACGTTTTAAGGTCTTTAAGTTTTGTGAGCTGGTGATCGCTGTGAGTGGGAAGATCGAAATTGCTAAAGAATCCAAAGCATAACTATGCCAGGACCATTGCGTTTTGCCGATAGGCTGTACGTTGTAGGGCCGGGACAGTGTTTCGGAGTTAACCTTGGGTTTTGAGAGGTCACGCGCGTAGCCAGGAAACATCTTCTTCTGTGACCAGCTTGTCGCTGCTTTTGCTATTCCAGCATTTTTGACTCTGTCTAATTTTAGGTCGTTGATACGCAGAGACATTAGTTCCGTTTTTAAATTGTAGCGACATATTTCTGGTTATAATTTCAGAGTTTTTATTTAACTGGGCAAAAAGTCCGACAAAATGTGGGCCATATGTCCGAATATAATGTGGACATAAGGCCCATAACATTTATAACTTTAATTTCAATGCATACTACGATTAATTTTGATATGGGCCTTTTGTCCGTGGGTGTTTTGTCAGGGG
Source organism: Lordiphosa stackelbergi (assembly GCA_018904235.1). NCBI lineage: Eukaryota > Metazoa > Arthropoda > Insecta > Diptera > Drosophilidae > Lordiphosa > Lordiphosa stackelbergi. Next base: position 51,896 of record JAEIFU010001761.1, on the reverse strand, counting down.
GGGGTGTCACCTGGATTTGTGCAGAAGAGGTTATGTTTTACCGGATGGGATTAATACAGTTGCGAAAAATATAAGTAGCACCACTACAACACATTTCGTTTTTGATTAAAAGCGATTCGATTTGGAAATGCGATTACTGTTGCCCTTTTTTAAAATTTTCTTATATTGTTTAGTATTCCCCATAATCAAAAACAGTGTTGCAGTTCTGCAAATTTCTGTCTATATATATTTTTTTGGGTTTTTAAGAAAAAAGCCCCCAAAAATACGGGAAAAAAATAGACCATTAGCCCATTTTTTATTGAATATCGTATATTTCGCGTAATTGCCTTTTTGTAGAAAGCACGATAGACAGTTCCGCAAGGCATATTTTAGGCAACATAACCTAAAAGCCAGCAGCCCAAGAAAGGTACCACTTTTAAACGCGACACCCTTTACTAAGCGCAAGAAGTTTGCATGCAAATTGGACATATCAACAATGGAGAAATATTCTATGGTCAGATGAGTCCAAAGTGGTTATGTTAGACGTCCAAGGAACACAGAATGTAAACCCCAGTACACCACTAAAACCATACCATATGGGCCTGCTTCTCCTACTCCTGGAGTAGGTCCAATACATTGTATAAAAACCATCATGGATCAGCATGTGTACGTGAATATCATGGAGACAGTAATGCTTCCCTTTGCAGTATACGAAATGCCGCTCGAATGGGTGTCAACAGGACAATGTTCCCAAACACATAACCATGAAAGCAAAGGAATGGTTCAGGGCAAACTCTGCGAAGGTTTTGGAGTGGCCCGCTTAGTCGCCTGACCTAAATCCCATTGAAAAATCTGTGGTCCGACGTCAAGAGGCAGTTGCTGCTTCACACATTATTTGATTTTAATGAAAGTCCAATGAGCAACCACGAAAACGCACAATCAGATTTAATTATAATTAAGGGACAGTATCTGTTGCAACTTTTTTTAAGGGTCATTTTCTGGTTACGCCTTCGGACCGCGATATTTTTTAAGAGCATACCGAAACTAAAAAATCCCCCAAAGGACTTGGTCCTATCACATCGTTAAGGTACTTTTTTGATACCAAACATATTTTCACCCCAAACTGTCCATATATCATAAACCGTTTGGAATTTTGTTTTTATATCTTGGGCAAAGTTAAAGATATAAACTAGAGGAAAAAAGTCATGAACAGACTGACCCAAAAAATTGGCATCTAGTGCTTCAAAAGTGCAATTTTTTCATGTTTTTTGCCAGAAACGGCTAAACTACTGGGAATTTGAAAACCTTTCTTCTGCGAAATTATCCCAAACAACAATATAAACAAATCTCTAGTACACGCCAGCTTCTTACGAACACCCCTTCATACCGTTTTGATACTATAAAAGTTATCTTTTCTAGATAACACTTTGTATTCATTATGAACTTTAGTTCTCAGTGTGTTAAAGGTAAAAAAAAAAGAAAAAACGTAATTTTAACCAAAGGTTAAGGTTTTAATATTTTTGATGCTGGTTCATGGAAGAAAGATGATCCAAGGGCATACATCTATTCGTGTTTTCACTACATCCAGTGTCTTCTAGGTTTTCGACGCCTTCATCCTCATACTGGCATACTTTGTGGCTCCACCAACAAACCTCCGAGAGCAATGCATTTAGCTTCTTGCCTTGATATCTTTTTTCCATTGGCATTGTAACCTGGTGGAATCGCTCCCCTTGCTCGTCCGATTCGGTGGGTAATTGTTTCAGAAAAAACATCCAGATGGTGATGCAAAAATGCAATTTTAAAGTCATCGAGACGTTGATAAGCTCAAAACATTTGAGCATTCTTGCCTCTAAATTCCTTACTTCATCTGGCTCAGCTCGATGCTTTCCTTAAACGTTCTGAATCACAGCTTTAAGAACGTTCCATGCTTTCTGGTGATTTCTTGTGAGCACAGTGGTGAAGTCATCGCTTTTCATTAATTTTCTGATATCTGGTCCAGTCAGAACACCTGTTTAATGCAAAATCAGCCAAATCAGATATAAAAATAATGAAAATTACGCAATTACCAGCTTCAATTCTTGCATCGCTGAGTTTCGGAAAGATGTTTTTTAAGCAATCAAAGATTACATACTTTTAACAGCAGTCTTGATGAACTTGAAACGATTCCCAATTTTAGGTATCAAAACGGTACGAAGGGGTGTTATGAAGTGGCGTGTATAGAGATTTGTTTATATTGTTGTTTAGGATAGTTTCGCCGAAGAAAGGTTTTACAAATTCCAGTAGTTTAGCCGTTTCTGGCAAAAAACAGAAAAAATTACAAATTTTAAATTGGAAGTTTTTGCACTTTTGAAGCACTAGATGCCAAAAAATATGCTAAAAGGGGCGGTAACCAAGGTAACATGTTGCACTGTGTAATTAATCTATTATATTGATATTATTGTTCAAACTTAATTGAAAGTAAAGAATTATGGTAGAATTTTCATCAAAAATTTCCGAGGTAAGGGGTTTTTAAAACGAATTTGAAGATGTCACATTTAATTAAAGTTTAATGGATTTTTTAGTTTGTCATTCAATTTTCTCATTAAATAGAGTATCGAAATGTCAATTTACTGTGTCCATGTTTGTATCCTTATCGGAAGAAGTCATCGAGTATTTAAAGCGCCACAAGTGTATTCTACGCGAAAAAAGGTGATAATGATCCCCCTATTGGGCCTTGTGGAGGGTCAGTGGATTTTTGGTGGATTGGAGCGAGAGTCCGAAAAATTTCTTTATACTTCAAAAAAAGACCACAATAATTTCAGATTGCTGGAAATCGTACAATTACCTAAATGATGAGGGTTTTCAACACGAAACTGTTAACCACTCAAAAAACTTTGTGGATCCCTCAACCCGTGCGCACACCCAAAATATAGAAAGACTTTGGCGGGACGTAAAGTTCGAATTACCTCATTTTGGGCGGATAAAGGATCGTTATCTCGGATATTTGGAAAAATTTATGTTTCACAAACGGTTCCCGAATCATAATAGAGGATTCATTACATCTTTCAGGCAATTGGACTGCTGTATAATCCAACATCGAAAACTATAGTCTATTATAACCATTTTTCGGAGGTGAGCGCTTATGAAAATGACTTTGGCGATTTAGTTAAAAACAGATTTTTTGTTTATTTTCTTTAAAAAAACACATTATAGGAGGATGATGAAGAAGAGGAGGAAGAAGAACAAAACTAAGGCGCCTTGAACTTTACCTCCAACGGGTGGTGTGGAAAATAGTTCAACTATGACATATATCTCAAAGCACATACACAGATACGTAAGTTTTATTAAGTAAAAAATTAAAACTTCATGAAAATTTTCTTTTCATGAAAATTCATCATAATTCACCATCTATCGAAGGGAATTTTTTTAGAATTTTCTGAGGTAAGGTCCCTATAATAGACAACTACCACAAATTTTTGTAACGTATTTATAAATAATTAAGATCTAAACCAACTGTACAATATACAGTGCCGCTCAACTGAATAGGTTTGAAAAATCTTGCTCACATTTTTCCCTCTTTCTTTGCCACAATTGAATTTTTATTTGAATCCAATTTTGCTTTATGTTTAACAGTTTTTTTGGTCAAACCTATTCAGTTGAGCCAAAAATGTCGATTTTTGTAATGTTTTTGAAAAATAATAAAAATTATATAAAAACAAAACTAACAGAACAGAAACTTTGCTATTTCACAAATGACTGATTTCTTTATACAACAAAATTTTTTTCGCTCAAATCGGAGTGCTTGTTAAGGAGATACAACGTTTCAAACCTAAAAAAAAAGTCAAACCTATTCAGTTGAGCGGCACTGTATAGGGGACGCTCAAAGTGAAAACATGCATTTAGTGGGTGAGGCGTACGGAACACGATAATTTTAAAAATACCCCACCCATGCTACGGCTAAAGATAAAGTGGAAATGGAGACATGGGCTCAGGCAAATGACAAGGTGCATCTAATTTTAAACTAACTAAATTGTATCTTAAGTTTTTAAAAATTAAAATAGTTTTAACAATAGAAAATGAAAGGCGCTATTAGTTTTTTCTAATTAGTATTTACTAATTAAGCAACGGGCAATTAAAGTGTTAGTACTAAAAATTTAAATAAAACAATTAGTGTAGTTACCCAAATGAAAATATTCCCTCTAAAAAGCAAAAAAAAAAAACGGTTTTAGGTGCCTAAACTGGGTTAAATCGATTTTAAAAGTCGAACGTATTATTTGCACAACTTCATGATCCCAAACGGGTACAGGGAACTGATTGGTATTATCAGAAACCGTTCCTTTGGATGCACGATCACAGTGCGATCACTATGACTGAATCACAGGAAAGTTAAGATTGCTCATCTCTATTTGCAACCGGATCTACTGGAGGTCAGCGGTTTAATAACTTGTGCATTTCTTTTGAAAAACCGAGAGACTAACACAAATTCTGTTGCTTGTGATTAAAAATTGATGTTTCTCTTCAGCGTCATCAAAAACCAGCTAATCTTGACATCTGCTTTTTTATTCACAACATTTAGATAAATAATAAATATAATCCATAATGGAAAATGAGACCTTATCTTCGGTGAGTAAGAACTGCATATAATATAAATATGTGCATATGTATGTATATTTTATATGATTATACTAGACTGTCTTAAATAAAATTAATTGTACTTTAACATTTCCTAGAATCAATGCAAATGCGATTGCCATCAGCAAGTCGAGTTGTTACTGCAAAATGCTTTAAAGGATAAGAAAGAAATACGGGAACTAGAACTTAAGTTGGCTAAATTCGAAGGTTTGGCGGATAAAATCAATGATAAAGATCAAATAATTGCTGCTATGCAATATTCTCTTGAACTTAATAAAAATAATATTGAGTCATCATTCAAGTTGATGGAACTTAACTCGTTGGAATACAATGTAAAACATGACACCATTATTAAGGAAAAGCAAGACGAATTGGATAAGTTGCAGGCCGTGATAAAGGAAAAGGATAATCTTATAAACAAGCAGCAGGAGAGCTGCCAATTGCAATTAAATGAACTAAATGCAATTATAACCAATCTCGAATCAAGACTTAAAGCGAATGAAGCTAAGCTTAAGGAGAAAGATGATCAACTAGCTGTGAGCTCCATAAAAGAGATTGATATAAGTAATATTGATTGGACACCTCGTAATTGTGGCTTCTCTAATTTTAAAATTTTGCACATACCCGGAAGCCAACCATTTATTGCACCATTCGAAGATCGTGCTGTTGGACCTGGTTGGACGGTCATTCAGCGAAGGTATCTTAACAGGTCCAGTATGTTTCACGACACGAATTTTAATTCTTTCGTTAATGGCTTCGGTAGCCAAAACGGCTGTATTTGGCTTGGTCTAGAAAAGATGCACCTAATGACAACGTCCGAACGATATGAATTGTATGTTGAATTTGTGAACATATTAAATTCTACTTCTTATGCTCGCTATGATCACTTCATTATTGGAGGCAAGAGCGAAAACTTCTGCCTAAGATCACTTGGAAAATACACAGGAAATGCTGGCGATGAGATGCGTCCATATGAAAAAAACACTTCTGGCGTCCATTGGTGGGAAAAGGTTTTCCGCATTTGGTTAGTAAGCAATAAGCATTTAACCATTTGTTGAATAAATTTTGTTTGTTTATTATATTTTCAGCAATAATTCAGCTTATATGACGATAACGAAAAATCCTCCGCCTGAGTCCGTTAAAATGTTAATAAGACCGAAACCAAACTGAATGAATGTACATTAGCCTGCTTTTATTAAAGCAAAAATTAAAGTTTAGAGAGCACCCCTTGACGGATTCCTTTTGTATTATAGATAATGAAATTTAAAAAAAAAAATAATTAAAGTTTTAATGGGCGCCACGAGGCCACAAACTTTGAACTTAAAATTACCCATTCGGGTCATTCTTTTATAAACCGAACAGCTACAAATTTTTTATTTTTCATTTTAATAAAAAAATTCGAAATTAGATCTCGACATGCCCACCAAAACGTAAGTTGGGTTTTGCACAAAAATTTTTTGTTAATTTTATACACAATTTCAAAAAAAAGTCAAAAAAGGAAAAAAATTGAAAAAAATGTTTTTAAAAACGTGATTTCTAGGTTTGGTTTACTGGACAGCTTTCAAGTTGATATTGCTGAAAAGTATTTTACTGTAGCTACTCAAATTATAATTTTAAAGATTTTTAAATTATTTAATAATATTAAGTAATTGTTGCTAAAAATTATTTATAATTTTTTCTAAGTGTTAACCACCATGATATTGCTTCAAACACAAAACAATTTATTGTCCTAAACGTAACTTAAATTTTGGTGTTTTCAAAAGATGGAGCTTTTATAGTTTAAAAGTTATGAATTTTTAAGTTATAAACAAATAAAAAGATGCCCTTAAAGAAAGCTTTCTGATAATAGGATTAAAAGCTGTTTAGCTGAAACCTGGCACGTTTACTTCAATTATCAAGCTTTTAAAAATGTAACATAAAGATCGGACGTCTATATCATATAGCTGCCATAGGAATGCTGAATTTGTTTGTGGTATAATATACTTTGAAAACTCCCTGGTCACCCTAATCCACAACAAAATGCAATTAATCATAGCATTCGTATGGCAGCTATATGAAATGGACGTCCGATCTGCGTGATGTTGACATTTTTGAAAAGTTGATAAAAAAGAGGAAAATCATAAAAACTTTGGAGCCCCCTCGCGCCCATTCAACTTAACTTTTTTTTTCAACGTTAAATTAGGCCATTTTCATCAACCGAATATATGGAGTTAAAGATATAAGCAAAAATATGTGCTAGCGTGACTTTACATAACACGGAATTGGGTTTTGATTTGTTTTAGAACATTGCAAATCTCTGCGAATTGGGCAAAGCTTTTTGTATAATTTTTATACTCTGTAGCAAAGGTAGTATTAAGATTGTGGAAATATATGTAACATGGAGAAGTGTTTGAAGTGTGAACAAGTCCGCTGACGAGCGAATTGGGGACAATTCCGAAACAGGCCTGTCCAGACATACCATTGCTATTCCAATAAATGTTGTGAGCTATCTCTGTGGAATTATGTTGACTATTTTGAATTATAATTAACCTTTGACCTTGAGCCAGCGCTGTAAATAGCCAAAACTTTGACTAAATTTGTTATTAAAAATATGGTACAAAATGCTAAAAAAAAGAACTCTTCGTGATTACTATGGGAAACTTATCACCTTTTAAAGCAATGCCGACTTTTTTATTTCCAGATGATCCGGTGACGAGCTATGATGCTATGACACCGTACATTTTTCGTGCCTTTTTTTAATTTTTTAATTGAACTTGAAAACATTGAAAACATTCCTTTTTATTTCCCCCTTAAAGGCAACCTTTTTTTTTAAAGAGTTTGCAATTAGTAACCAGGATTGGAAATCGATCGGAAGTTTACAATGGGGGATGCCACAGAAATCTCTAGAGATTTTGCCGACGGTTGGTTTTTAAATCTCTCAAAAAATTCGTGGGTGCCACAGAACTTCGAGAGATTTCATTTTCCTATTGGAAAATCTACTAAGAACAGCAGATTTTCCAATTGAAGTTCCATCTCTAAAAACAGGGCTGAATCTCTCTCAAAAAATTTCCCTTATTTTAGTTATGGGCTAATTTGATGTTTAACTGAAATTTTTTGATTGTGTAATATGTTTTTTGTTGAATTCTTAAAATATAATTTAAATTAAGTTCATATTCTTCATTAATATAAAGCAAAATTTAAAAATTTGTTGGCGCCAAGCATCAGGTATAAATTGCAACCCTTAATCCGCTGTTTGCGCTGACCATTGATAGGTGGAGCCACTTAAAAAGCGACTTCACAAATCTCCTAACAACACACGGGAGGTTTGAAACCAACCAAATGAAATTTCTGTGGCACCTAAGAATTGGAATTCGGTTGGAATTTGGTTGGAAGAGGTTTCTGTGGCACCCCCGAATATGATTTTATTTCTACACAGAGGGAGACTTCGTGAACATTGTACTCAAGATAAGCTCAAACTTTATCAAAATTAGTGCTTGCATCGCTTTTTTCATTTTTTGAGAACGCCAAAGCTCAAATTGCGAGGATGTTGTTCCGTTTTTAAGAACTTGATATTGAGTTAATTTGGACCAGGTGTGGGCGGATTCTTCACATTGTGGAGAAATAGGGAACGTGTGGATATACCTCTTGGGATTGGAAGGGAAGGGAGGCAACAGGCTCCTCCTGGATACACCCTGCTGCTTTTCTCACATCCATATATTTCGTAAGATCAGAGACATCGCTTGCACTACCAACTTCACCTGATTCGTTTGATTTAAGTTGTTCAGAAAAACACAAAAAAATTATTTCGGGCTTGACTGGGAATTGAACCCGGCACCTTATGCATTTAACGTATGGAATGAAGCGCCAACACATTCAGCCGTTGAGCACTTTTGCAGATTAACATCTAGATTGCTACTTATGCTTGGTTGAGCTGACAAGATGTTGAGTTGAAAAAAAACAAGAGAGAGATCAAAAAGAGAGCCAACCGGAGCCGGTTTTGGTGTTGTATAAAGCAAATATTATCCGATTGAGTAGAAGGCAACTTATTTTCTGAACAGGGTTTCCCACTGTGTATTTATTATTAATTTATTATTAGTTAAAAAAAACATTTTGTAGACTTTGGAAATATTTGAAAATAAGCGCCAATATGTACAGAAAAAAACATTTTAGCTTCAAGGTGTTCTAAGACAGGCACGATGGTCAACCTGCAAAATAGAATGGATGAGGAGTTGAAGAGTAGAACGCAGACGGAGATGGCAGAAGACTGTCGCTGTAAATGATTCACAGAGAATACAAAGAGACGGACGAAGACAGACTCTGTAAATAGTAAACCCGTTTGCACATAGAGTATAAATAAAAGCCCGAAAACCGATCAAAACCACTGTTTATTTATAACTGTTTGTATACAAACATTTTTTAATTGGATGTCTAAACCAAACGTTACATTGCGTTATATGGAATTTATTAATTTTGAAAATTATACAAGATATTATATTCTGTCCCACATACGGGACGTTCCGATTTTTATTTTGCCCATTTTAATTTGGTAAATTTGCCTTGCTCTAAATATTATGTAAGTGTAAAATTGGCTATACAGCCCATAAGGAAATAGTGAAATTTGTATTTTTGTATGTATTAAATACAAATTAACGACTTGTTTTAACATTTTTTCAACAATATTAACCTCCTAAATTTTCTGAAACTAAAAAAAAATTTGGTGTAGATTGGGGTTTTTTTCCTTTTCCTTCGCAGTCAAAACATTTTTTGGCTTAGGTTTTCTCCTACGCGTTTCGGCAATTGTATTGCCTTCCTCAGGAGTCTGTATTGTACATGAATACAATTAGACATACATACATATTTTACATATTTCTTAATTTTTAAATACCTATTTTAGTGGACGTCATTGTTTTGTTGTATTGCACGATTGTTTGTCTCTGTTAATTGTTTTATTCGTCATGTTTTTGTATTTGTTTGAATTGTTATGCTGTTTAGATGTTCTCTTTGTGATTGCCGCGGAGTAAATGCAATTCGTCTGTTCGATATCGTCTTTAAAATTAAGTGCCTGCTCTCTTTTTCTTGTACTCGCAGAGTCTCCAGAGTCATTCTAACTTTGCCTCTATGCTCAAAGTCCAATACTCTCGCATTCCCAAAATCAGCTGAGTGGTTTGTTGTGTTTATATGTTGTGCTAAGGCTGTTGTTGTTTTCCCTTTTTGTGCGTCCCGTATGTGCTCATTTATTCGCGTGCTCAGAGAGCGCTTCGTTGTTCCTATGTAGATCCCGTTACAGCTCTCTCCCTCTCTTCCCGTAATAAAAAAATAATTAAAAATAACTTTTTAATGCCCACTCTTTTTGTTTCACATTAACTATTGATATTTTTAAATTTCTAGATATTTTAAGGTAAATTTTATACAACAAAGTCGAACATTTTTATTGTTTTTGGTTCATAACTTTTAAAAGCGCGATGATATCGAGAAACTGAAGAACTTAAAAATCAATCAGAAGAGACAAAGAAATATCAAATATTTTATATTTATACTTTGTTGTTATGGATAGCGACCTATGTTTTTTATTTGGGATTTTTTAGCTGGCTCGAGGTCAATGTTTTTTACGTGCTTATTAAAAACAAACAAACTAACACGAGTTTTTGTTTTTCCAATCAAACCCCAACGAATCCCGAAGGGGTTTGAAATATAAAAAAAAATACGTGTTTGTTTGTTTTTAGAAAAACATTGACCTCGAGCCAGCTAAAAAATCCCAAATATTTATACTTTAGCATAAATATATTTTGACATTTTATATGTAAGCAAAAATTTTTCAGAATTCTCCGAAAATTCGATGCATAATATTTTTCTGATAAAAATCGTCCAAAATATCTTAGATCAAACTAATAAAAATGTTTGCAACTGATTACCAAGAAACTGCTTCTTTGGATGCACGATCACAGTGCGATCACTATGACTGAATCACAGGAAGGTCAAGATTGCTCATCTCTATTTGCAACGGAATCTACTGGAGGTCAGCGGTTTATTAACTTGTTCATTTCCTTTGAAAAACTCAGAGAATAACACGTATTCTTTTGCTTGTGATTGAAAATTAAAGTTTCTCTTCAGCGTCATAAAAAAAATCAGCTTAGTCTTGACATCTTTTTTTTTATTCAAGACTTTTAGATCAAAACAATTTCTAATGCATAATGGAAAATATCGCGCAATTGAAAGAGACCTTATCTTCGGTGAGTAATAACTGCATATAATATAAATATAGAGATGCATGTATATTTTATGTGAATATACTGTCTAAAATAAAATTTTCTTAGAATCTATGCAAATGCGATTTCCATCATCAAGTCAACTTGTTACTACAAAATGCTTTAAAGGATAAAAAGAAATACGGGAACTGGAACTTAAGTTGACTAAATTCGAAGGTTTGGCCGATAAGATCAAAGATAAAGATCAAATAATTGCGGCCATGCAACTGTCTATCGAGCTTTATAAAAATAATATAGATTCATCATCGAAGCTGATGGATGATCGTTTGGTGGAATTCAAAGTCAAGCTAAGCAAACATGAAGCCATTATTAAAAAAAAGCAAGACCAATTGGATAAGTTGCAGGCCGTAATAAAGGAAAATGAAATCAAATATAAAAAAGAAATATGCAAAAAAAATGAACTAAGAGCAACTATTACCAATCTCAAATCGACACTCAAAGCGGATGAAGCTAAGCTCAAGGAGAAAGATGACCTACTAGCTGCGTGCACTCCACAAATAGCTTATGAAAGCAATACTGATTTGTTGCCTCTCAATGGCGGCAACTCCATTATCGAACTACCTACTGGACCTGGTTGGATGGTCATTCAGCGACGCTTTATTGGGAGAGTTGAATTTGAAAAGGCAGGTTTTGATTCTTACGTTAATGGTTTCGGTGACATAAAAAGCGAATTTTGGCTTGGTCTGGAGAAGATGCATTTAATCACAACATCCGAACGATGTGAATTGTATATTCAACTGGTTGACAGCAATAATGAAATGTTTTATGCTCGTTATGATCACTTTGTTATTGGAAACAAGAGTGAACAGTACTGCCTGAAATCACTTGGTAAATACTCAGGAAATGCTGGGGATGCGATGCATCGTCACGAGTTAGATTATTTTAAAGACAATTGGTGGGGGAGCTTTTTCAAAAGCTGGTAAGTAAAAAGCATTGAACCATAATATAAATAATGAAATTTTGTTTGTTTTCTTTTATTTTCAGTAATTTAAATGGTACGAATGGTATTTGGTGGGGTCTTTGTTGGTCTCTAAAGGCTGCTCAAATGTCCATAAGAAAAAAATCTACACTCAGAGAAAAGCCCAAGCCGATCGTGCTTGATATCAAGCAGTTTTGAGGTCAAAAGTACGGTTAGAAGGAATATTCTCTGATGCAAGACGAAAATACTAAAATCAAGCATGCATAGATTTTCTTGGAATTAAGTAGAATATCCTGAGAGAATATCCAAAAGAGAAGAGACACGACCGACAAAAACACACCACCACCTGCTTTTTTTCTAATTTTTTTTTAATTAATTTAATTTGAAGATACCATAAAACATTTTTTTTTTTTTTTTACTTAATCTTCTGGGACTTGCACTCGGGACCTCGATGACTGAACGCCTTAGCCCACTCTTCTATCAGCCATAAGCAACACCTTGCTTATGCATACTTGAGAATGTAAGCAATTTTAATCTTTCCACTCAGCAAACAACAAGGGCCTTGGTGGAGTGGACATGAAATTGGCTTAGAAAACTTCGAGGTCGTGGTTCAAGTCCCCGTATTTTTTTTTAATTTTTTTTTTATTTGTTAAGTGTTTTTAATATTGTCTATATTTTTTATAAACCTCCTCCAATAACGCACGAATTTTCGAAGTCGAGATCAATTCAGGGTTCGAAGCTATCAGATGAGATAATTTTAGTTTGGGACGAGATTTCCATGAATAGAAACAATTTCATACAAATAAGATGCTTTTCAAACGTTTCAGATTCAAAGCTGAAAAATTGTTCTATTCTGTCATTCGTCTAAAAATATCTAGAGTAAGCCTAAGGGGAATAGGTTTTTAAAATTTTTAATTTTTTTTCTGAATGAACAATATGTTGAGAATGTTATGTACAATTTTTAAGTTGTTAAGTTGTTGTTTAATGTTCTTTTTATTGATGGTTTATTTCGAATTTTCACGTATGAAAAACTTTAAATCGATTTTCTCGAAAACGTTTTTTTTTTAAGTTCGTGAACATCGCGTTCCTGAACAAAAAGTCTAAATTCAGATACTCAAAAATTCTGATGTTCACCGCAAAACCACTTTTTTTTCAAGGCACCTCTGGAGATTGACCGTCACCGGCTTCTTTATCAATATTTTTCTTTGAAATTTTTTTCTGACATACTTCAAAAGTTGTACAATTATATGTAATAAAATTTAATAAAATTATATTATTAATGTCCAAAACATAAAAATTTTTCGCCTTTAAAACCCTCTTCTAGTCCAAGGTGAATTTACTATAAGGTGACGTACTCACCACAGCTGCTCTCTTTCGAGGGGCCTTATTTTATTTTATTTATTAATTTTTGGCAGAATGAAAGCAAAAGTCGTCGAGAGATTTTGGAAATGAGGGCAAATGTTGAGGTGGAGCCAGTGCCGTTGCTGGACATTGACATTTTCTCAATTACCAGCTCAGCAAGTGTTGCTGCTAACTCAGCCATAGCAGAGCACGCAGGAGAAGAAGAAGTCGAAATATGTAGATAGCGAACTGACGGATGGCTCCATAGAAAACATCTCAGGCCATTTACATTCACGTATTTTTATATGGTGTTAGCAGGTGGGCTGAAGAAGCCATCAACGGAATTCATGGCCAATTAAAAAGGCTTGAATCTTTATTTAACAAGTTCAATGGCAACATTATTAGATGCCAAAATAAAAGAATTTTTTTTCAAAATGCGAACAAAATTTCATCTTAGAAATTTAAACAAATAACTGAATCTGCATAGGCTGATTGGTCAAAAAACATTGTTAAAAATATTAAGAAAGTACTTTGATTTATTACTTGTAAAACTTTATTTTATTATTAATTCAAATATTATAATTTGTTTTGAATTATTATACTTCATTTGTTAGCGAAAATCTTTCAGCTGTCTGTTAGTTAAAACAATAACAAACCAGAGAGAACAAAATACCAAGAGATGAACTTGCTCTCTCTGTTAAGTTAACAGAAAGAAAACCATGCTGCCCATGAGGCTTTCGGAGTCCGCAAAGACAAACAGCTGCGCTGTCTGCTTAGCTGGCGTGTGCTGTTTTATTTTCCTACATATGCCTTAGATAAAAGACACCAAAATGAAAGGGAGGGCATGAATGTATATCGCGCTCTGTCACTTCGTTCTGTGTATATCTCATGTATATATTTATGTATGTAGTATGAGCCCAAACTGTTTGTGTAGAAATGCGTATTGTCGGCATTGTTGCCAGTCTTCACTGAGCTGAGAAATTTCTGCAATTATTGCCTAAGCGAATGGCTTCCCATAACATTCATATTTGTATAATTTCTTATTAATTTATTTCCTAGACGTTCTTGTATTTTCGACCAAAAAATCGATCTTTTTAAATATTTTTGGTTTTTGTATTCAAACTACTAAACCGATTTAAGAACAATCGTTTTATGACCGAATTTGACAAACTTAAAGTTAACGCCAGCATTAAAACAAACAATTTTTCTAAACAAAACCACTTTTCGACCGATAGTTCCTCTATGACAGCTATAAGATATAGTCATCCGATTTATTTGAAACTCAAATCTATGTGAAGTTCTCGGCTGCAAAGGGGTAAAAGAAAGGTATAGTGCTGCGGCCACGATTCCACGTCTCTAGGTTGTGTGAAATAAAAACTAAAAACTTCGTCGAACAAAAATTCGTTTGCCCACTAACCAGGCGAACATTTCTCACGAACATCATTTTCTTAAAAATCACAACGAGTTAACATGAAAATATGGCAGCGGAATCTAACACAATTATGGCCTAGATGGCGATACAAATTAGCTTAAAGCATTATTTGATCATTTTGGGGGCATTCAATGAATTCCAGCAACAATTTATTGCTCACGTGTTTACTCTACAGATATTTTTGACAAACGATGTTCGTGTAATTGTTCGCACGAAGACCCATATGAATTTTTCTCTGAGAACAAAACGTCGAACAAAAACTTAATTCTTAACAGGTTTCTCAGCGTTTCGGCGGTTCCGACATTCGTTTATAAAAAAAATTAGTTTTAGATGATAGACGTTTTTCAAGGGCATTCGTTTATAAAAATTGATGAGGACTAAAAAAAATTAAGCAGTTAAGGATGTAGGGAGGGGCACATCTCCCGCACAAATCGTGTTGGAAGAGGAGGAAGATAATAAAGATGAAGATGCCAAAAGCAACCATCAATGTCTCAGTACTTTCACACAGAATGGCATGTTCAATAGATGCGTTAAATTCACGTTACCCTGTATGCACTGAAAAGTGCTTACGATACAATAAGCCCGAGTAGCGCTCCCAGGAGACCGGAGTCTCCCAGATACCCATTTGAAAAGCAAACTGTCGGACGTAACGATTCTCCCATGGCGAGGTGCAACGTCCAACTAAAAACTCTGCTGATCACACCCGGTTGATACAGAACTCCACGTCGCGACGTGGTCCCAAATCCCAAAAAGACGGTCAAAAGTCGAAAAACGTATATGTTTTGCGAAAGTTGACTCGGGGGTTTTTGGGGCGGAATCAATATGGCGTACAATTTCTTCGAAAACGTATTTGATTTGGCTGTAAGTCGAAAAACACGTTTATCGATAATATATCAATAACTATTTGACAGATTTTTTTCATATCGATTTTCGTGCTCAGCGGACCAAAATACTTTAGAAAAAGTTGGTTTGGTGAATTGGCGGAGAGTGCTGTCGAGCAGAGTATATATAGTATGTAGCGACATATGTGGCACAAAAATCATCACCGAGACTAAATATGCAGCTATCTGCAGCTAATTTTTAGATATGTTTTAAAGAATTGTCTAAACAACAATTTCTTATTTGTTTGAGAGTGGGATCTGATGGGAGTTTTGACTTATGGCTTTTTCTAACACCTCTACTTTTATTAACGATTCACTATTTTATGCATTATTTACAAGAATTTGGAGCAATACATTCAAAATGTACTTACTTCCTAGAGTAGAATCCTTTTTTCAGAATCCAAATCGGTTAATTTTTCGCGATTCTAGACGCTTCCAAACGTAATGTTATTTTCGATGCATGACGAGTAAACGATGAGGCACGATCAACGCTCGCGAACGGAGTTCATGCCTGAGCCAGGTGGGGACACTTCCTCCTTATTAACAGTCAGAATACAAACTAGATGTACCACTCTTACTGCCATTTATCAAATAATAAATTTTCTTATAAAAATTATATTATTTTTTGTTTTTAATTTTATTTGGATAAACTTAGTATTACTGTTGTGGCTTTTGGCAAGGAAATGCTTGTTGCTGCTGCTGGAGGCTCTCCCATGTCAACTGCATCAAAATTGATTTTATTGGTGAGCTCCCATATACTTATCTTTGCCTCTACGGTATTAAACAGCGCAATTTTTCCTCCTCATGAAAGCTCTTCACATGGTTTTTACGCTCACCCTTCTTTTCGGACATTTTTTTGCTTCTGACCGTCAAAATAAATAAATTTAATTACTTTGGGCGCCCAAAAAAGGCTCGAACAGCTTTAGTTACCATCCACAAGTTCAGAGTTCGACGTTCGAGTTCGATGTTCGTGTGGGTCGACTTTTCGTTTCTCTCCGTACACACCGTAAAACGTTTGACGTCAAACCTTTTGCGTGTGGTTTTACATCGTTTTTTTTATATGGAGTTTTTCGTTTGCGAGCGCTTTTTTGAGTACTCCGTACCGTGCTTTAAGGCCTGATTCCAGATGACATAAATTTTTATTTCGGCACAATACTTCATTCAAATAAGACTGCTTTGCTATAGCATTCAGATTTTAAACCAGTTAAAAAGTGTTTCTATTCATGTGAATCAGTAGCCTTTAAGCTAAAATGATTTTTTGACTACGAATACGGAAACAATTTATTTCAACTGAAAATAAAATACTTCACTTTCATAAAATATGATTTTATACTGACTTTAAGATATGGCCAAAACTAAGCAAGGGGGGATTAATAAATCCGATTTGCTGCGCAAAACTTATGGTTTATATTTAGTAGCATTGGGAAAAAGAAAAACTTTTTTTAACCAAATTGGTTCCTACACTTTTTTGATATCCCAGACAAATAAAATTTCCAAATTAATTGTTTTACCCCCCAAAAACACTTCCAGCTTTATTTCAATGACACCAGGCAAATCATTTGTTTTCGCAACAACATCTCCAAGACTCCTCCACATGGAACCTGTAGATAACCTGATGGTTATATTTCTGACCTGGTTGCAGATAAATCGATGGAAACTCGGGATGATTCATGGCATCGGGAAATTTTTCCGTTTCGACACAGAACGATCCATGTTTGCGATAATGTGAACAATTCTTGCCAATTATGGGTGTATTACCCTTCTCCTCATCCGGCAGATTGTTAGCCGTATAAAATTGTAGTCCCGGTTGATCAGTCCACACCTCCAAGGCTCGTCCGCTGGGTGGATGAGCAATTTTGGCCACCATATTTGGAACCGAGGTCAGAACATTGCCATCATTGACCACAAAACAATTGTCGAAGCCCTTGATCGAGCGATTTTCGAACTGCTTAAGACGATCACCCAATAGCACAGGCAAACGCAAATCAAAGACCGTATCATCAACATCCAGAAATTTACCCGTTGGTATTTGTGCCTCATTGGTGTCCACAATTTTGGTGGCGGCTATTTCCACAGTATGCTCGGCCAAGCCCTTGGGCCCCGAACCGTGTCCGGCCAGATTGAAATAGGCATGATTGGATAGATTGACCACGGTAAAGTTATTCGTAGCGGCCTCATAATTGATACCAAACCGATTACGATTGTCCAGCCAATAATGTATCAGCACGGTCAAGGTGCCCGGATAACCTTCATGCCCGTCAGGCGACACATGACGAAAGATAATGCCGTCTTCGGACTTGCGCACCACCTCCCAGATGACGCTGTCGAAGCCCACGAAACCGCCATGCAGTTGATACGAGTTCTGAAAGTTTTTGGTCAATTCGAATTTCTTCTCATTGTAGACAAACTCGCCCTTTGCCACACGATTGGCGACCCGACCCAGAGTACCACCTATATAAGCTGATTTGGTGGCTATGTAACTGGCAATGTCATCGAAACCCAAACAAACATCTTCGATTTTGTGATAGGCATCCGGCATACGCACACTTTGTATAATGGCTCCCAATTGTATTACCGACACGGACATCTGATTGTCATTCGTCAGGGTGTAGCGTCGGACCATTTCGGGAGCCTTGGTAAAGGGATTGATGGCCAGGCCAAAGATTTCCTCCTCCAGTTTTATCGACATTTTGTTTGTTCAGAGCTGGAAATGTTGCGAAGGGTAAAACAAAACTATTGACATTTCTGGATCAACATACCTGTCTAATGTCGCTTGGGTCAAGAGTAAAGTCAAACAAAGCTCCCGGATGGCGCGGCGTCTACTAAACTGTTTGGTTGATTGCTCTAGCTGCGCTTTCTTAAAGTGTTATATACACACCCACCAGACACTTTACTATATGTACTGTGAGTATGCAAGTATATATACCTAGAAGTAGATTATGGCTACATGCAATCACCTTTCAAGTGATAACCTAGGGTAGACACACACCCCCCAAAGGGTGCGGCAACTACATATTAACTACATGGCGAGGAGTTGATGCCCTAATTTAAACGCTTGAATTTGAAAAAATGCGCATTGAGAACAAAATGAAAAGTATTATTCTTCCTCGGGGTTTTTATGTCGATACAGGAATTCTTCTAATCAAATATTAATATTATCAATTTGTATACCGGCTTATGAATCGATTCCATTTTTTACCTTTTTAGAAGATTTTTTTTTTAAATTTGACGTTTTATTGTGAAAAATGTGTTACAAATTCATTTTCAAAGTATTTTCCCTTGCTAAGCTCTACTTTTTTCCATCTTTCTGGCAATTTTCTCTGGGCTATTCGTTAGATGGAGCAAGACTTCCCATTTCTGCGTTTCTAGGTATATTTTAACCGTCTGCGCAACATGTGGCCGAGCATTGTCATGTTGCAAAATTACCTTGTCGTGCCTTTGCTCTTACTCTGCCCGTTTCTACTTCAATGCTCGACTCAAACGCACCAATTGGTTTCGGTAGTTTTGCCCTGTGATCGTTTCACTTGCTTGTAGTAGCTCATAATACACCACGCCCAATTGGTCCCACAAAACACAAAGCATTTCCTTGCCACAGTGAATATTCACTTCTTTGGCGTCGATTTTGACCTCTATACGAAAATTCACATGTGGAAATCGATGAAGCATGTTCCCTGTAAGCTACTTCCAGAATTCGACGGACTTCACTGCATTTTTCGTGAAATGAAAGCAGTAAGGTAAAATTTCACGCAAAATTTGGGTAATCGTGGAAGTGGACGAACAATATTGAACGACTCAAAATAAAAACAAAGAGGTTGGAAAGTTGTGGGTATCTTCCGCTACAAATACAAAGTTCATCATATCTGAAATAAAAAAAATGCTACCAAAATCCAAGTTACGAACCAAAACCTTGGATTCACCAAAAACCCAAACCAAATAAATATATAATGCAACTAAATAATTTTATTGAAATATTCTGAAATGGTCTTCAATTACTTGTCTGCAATATGGGCAGAGCAATAAAGATTTGTTTTTTTTTCGCTTTTTCTACTAATTTGTCATAACACTCTGATTTTGAAATGTTTACATGGCTTTAATGCCAAATTCCTCGGACTTTCCACACATATTATGCTGGTAAGGACTTCTTCAACCGTTTGATTTAATCTAAAGTCATCAATTTGAAGAAGTAAAGTCGCCATGCATGAGATCATTTTTTTTTTTTTGTTAGTGAGGAGTTAAAAAAATCTTCAAGTAAAATTATACCTGTCTAAATTTTTGCTCAATTCCAGAATTTTGTTTTCTATATTTCCCTGCGTTTCTGGGTAAGGGCACTAAAACCTCCTTCGGTTGCATTCGTAAATGTAACAGAAGCAGCAAAATCCTCATCCCGAATTGTAAGTTTAATGTAAAATTGGCTTTAGAGTCCCAAAGGGCCAAGCCAAGCTTCTCTCATCTTCCTTCCCAATAACGCGTTGAATGACTCCACTGAACTTGTAGTCATTAAGTTTTGACCGTGAACAGAAAATGCACGAGGTGTGGCTTTAATATAAGTTAAAATAATTTGTTCTAAGGCTTAAAATTGAATTTCCTTCACCACATACGGCTTTCCTTGCGTTTCTTGAGGGAGATACAAAATACAGAGCGGGTTGAAATCAATATTATCAAGGAATAAAAGTGATGAAAGCGATATATTGCTAAAATATTGAAATGGAATAAGGTAGATAAAAGGCGAAATAACGCCCGTGGGCGACAGCAGGTGTAGAATTTAGGGGTTGATTCTAGATGGCTTTCCAGATGATACATGTTTCAATATTTTTTATTACAATACCAATAGGGAATAATAAAAACAAGCGGCGCAGCCAAAAAAAAACCGATACGATTTAAAAAAAAATTTTTTCCCTTCCACAAACATACAAACCGTTAACAAAGTCCTTTAAAATAGCGCCACAACAACTATCGTCTTCTTCACTATTGGTATAGTAATA
The DNA here is from genome assembly GCA_018904235.1 of Lordiphosa stackelbergi. NCBI lineage: Eukaryota > Metazoa > Arthropoda > Insecta > Diptera > Drosophilidae > Lordiphosa > Lordiphosa stackelbergi. The sequence goes on along the minus strand of JAEIFU010001761.1, from coordinate 31,506 downwards.
TTATAAGAATATTGAAACATGTAACATTTGGAACGCCATCTGAAATTAAACCCTAAATTCTATACTCGCTGTCGCCCACGGTCGTTGTTTCACCTTCTATTTCCCATATTCTACTTCAATTTTAAAGCCATATATCGCTTTTATCACTTCTATTGCTAGATAATATTGATTTCAACCAGCTCTTTTTATCTCCCGCACAATTTTTGGATTATTATTTCTTCTCACCTTTGTCATCCATTCTTTCTCAAAGTAATGTAAAAATCTTTGAAGTAGAGCATGACTTTCCTTGCGTAGGTTCAATATTTTGGCTTTCAGGCGTTTTCTTCAATAGCCGAGGTTGAGTTAACGGCAAACTTAAAATATTTGGGCAATCTCATCTTGATGAATAATCCAAATTTGATTTCCAATGATTTTATTTATAAGCTGTTGCGCCTATATGCTTGGCAATAATGAAACCAGCAGCCATTCAATTGCGTTTGTGGAGTATGATTGGATATTTCTGATGCTCGGACTTGGTAATGGCTTTGCATTAATTTTTCGAGCACAAGACATAAATTGAAATGATTACCTTTTAACTAACTATTATTATTTCGAAAGAAATTTTACGAGATTTTAGAAAAACGGGCCTTATTTCGCTCCAAAAAGTGAAATAACGCGTTATTTCATGCAGAAATTCTAATATTAAATATAAAAGCAAGGCTCAAATCTAAACTTTAGGAAACGGGTTGGCGAACTGAATCTTTTAGTTAATGTAGCCAGTGCTGCAAACAGGTTTCTTACCGAACCGGTTTGAACCTGGAATTGCGACATATTTTTTACTGAGAACCGAACCAAGTGTGAACAATTATAACTGAACTTGCACAAAAATTATGTATTCAAGAATCTGAACTGTTGATGGTTATCTGGTAGATGTAGTACAAGAAAGTCTCAAAATCGACCGGATAAAATAATGATAGAGAATTTTAGATGGAGTTATTGAATTATTTAGGCCAAATATTAATTAGAAAACTAAAATTTTTAAGGAGGAAGCCAAGAGTAGGACGATCTAGAAAGATATATGCGCAATATTGTTGCTCACTCAAGTGACATTTTATAAGTCTTCAAATCTGCTAAATGAGCATCGACTTAAGTCTTAGTTAAACAGGCCTTTTCAGGCATGTAGAAATTGCGAGTATTATTTGGTATCCTAAACGAATTAATTAGTTTTCTAATTAAATTGAAAAAAGGGTGAGCCGAACGGAGGCCCGCAAAAAAATATAGGTTTGCAGCTTTGAATGTATTGAATAAATTGCAGTCCGTAGTACAGCCTGAATTCAAAATAACCTGTTAGGAACTTAAATTTAGAACTGCAATACTGATTCAAGGGATTTTAGAGTTTTGTTTCGCTAACTATAGATTCCAAAAAATATATATATCCAAAATATATCGGTATAGTTAAAGTCTCCCATCAGAGTTATTCCCTCTTGAAATTAATAGTCCATTTTATTGGTAATTTTGCTATGCTGTTGTCTATTTTGAGTACAAGAGAGCCATAAATACACGTTAGAAGTATTAACTACATCGAAAAAAAAATCAACAACCCAGTTAACTGCTAAGCAGCTTCTGATTCCAGCTCCTGTTCCTTCTTTCCTAGTACTTGTTAATGTTAAACAAGCGTACACCATGGAAGTGCGGTAATTTAGGCAAGGTGACCACAATCAGTGAAATAAAATTCGCTATAAAATGTTCCGAGCTGTTGCGAGTGTAGAGACAGGTAAGCAGAAATCTAAAATATATAAAATCATAGCTTGAGTAGTATCCAAATAAAGATAGTCTTGATACTTACAGCACAATGGGCACGGTTGTAAGGAATTTCCGTGTGGTAGTCATTTGAATGCCATCATCAATTTGCTCCCAATGTGTCAAGCGTCGACTGGGATCATTCTCAATGCTCAGCCAGGGTGCACCTTTGATGATGTGTAGGAAATATAAATGGGCTGCATTGTGTATTAAATTTGTGGCCGTCCAGGCCACAGGTATAGAAACCAAAGGCAATGATAACAGTATCAAATGGATGAAAAGCAATCCCAGGAAATACGCCAGCCAAAAACCGCGTGCACTTAACCAAGTGCTATTGGGATTAGACTCGCCATGTCCACCAGCAATCGAAGTCATTTGGGCTTAATTGTAGACTTTTTGTGGGATTAAATATTTTGATAAAATTGTTTATCTGCAAAGCAATACAAACAAGCGTTTTGTTTTTGTTTTCGTTGCTGGAGCGGAGTTTGTAGTTGATAGTTTTAATTGTTATCGATTATTGAGTTAGAGATGGGAGTGGATTAATCACGAAAGAGCAAGAGGCCAGTTTTCTTTGAAAGAAAATGTATTTCATTACCTCTTTCAAAAAAAAAAAAAAATTTATTTCACACAAAAATTTTTAAACCAAATTAGCCAATGCACATTGGGCCAGCGAGCCGATTTTTCGACGAAAATTAAAGTTTTAAAGCTAGGTTCTTGAAATTTGGTATATATGATAGTGTCCATGCATATAAAAATATATCTAAGTTTCAGACCGATCTGACCGCGCCTTCCCTAGCCGCCCATATGAGATAGGTTTCCTCTTATTGATACTTGTACGGTAATTATTAATGCTAGCACTCGTTAAATTCATCAAATGTTTTTAATTGATTTTTTTAACACTTAACCTTAATATTAATAAGTAAAAAATAACAATGCATTCAAAATGACTATAAATAAGTATTTTACATTTAAAAATGTTCCTAAAAGTCGTCTTCTACATCAATTTCTATTGAAAACGGATTATCAGAGTAAGAATCTGAATCACTATCACTATTGTTAGCATCAAAAACGGGAACATTGTTATTATTGTTCATGTTACAAAAATATAGCAAGTTTGGTTACGTTTGCTGGTAGGGGTAGTTTATTTTGCTGACCCAAATAAATCTTCTTGCATTTAAATTATACGGCAACTAGTGTGGTCTAGAAGACTTTGCAGCGGGACTTCAGCAACTGACTCGGTTACATTAATATCAAAAGGTCTACATTTTGACTTAGCTTCTCTCACTTTGTTGTAAGTAGGAAAAAGTTCACAAGATCGGGAAATGCTGAGCTCGCGAAAGTTGTTGTATTGACTTTTAGTCAATGAATTTTCAAGCAGATATGCTAAAGCTTCATCCTCCGTTAGTCGAACCGAGTCATTTTTCTGAGTAAAAAGATTTTTTCTAGCCTTATTGGGGTCACTCGGAGTAAGAAATGTATTTTTTAACACACGGGCTGTATCTTTCCCGTTCGATTTTTTGGCCGAAACTGCGGCGGCATGCAAAAGAAGAGATGTGTTGTGACCCTGATTTACAGCTAAATCGGATGCCAATTTTCTCTTCTGACGGGGACCGGCGTGAACATATTCAATGGGTGGGCGCCCAACTGGTCTTGATGTTGACGGCTTTGGATTTGAAGACAACAATGAACTTACTGTTATAGCCATATTGGACGAAAGCCATTCGGTATGCTTTGTCTTAAATCTGGCCATACTTCTATTACATTTTGCCAAGTTCTTTTGTATGTAAAGGTGAAAGCTTCTCACTTTGGTGTTGATTTCATCCTTTTTCTCCGTGCTTAAGTCGAATTCTTTCAGTTCATCATAAATCCAACTCCAAACGGCAGATGCGCTATGATTGTTTTGTATGTAGATATCAAGCAGTTGCTCATAGGCGAACTCAACCACAGCTACAATATTAGGGATTTATACACATCGGAGCAAAATGGAGCAAAAAAGCTTTTTAAAATTAGTTTATGTACACTTTGCACTATAACGACACATAATTACTTTTTGGCACAACTTGGCACAAAATTAGTTATAATCCACAACAGACGGGTTAGCAGGTTAGCTTTTTTCTACTTTTGGACAACACAAATAAACGCACACAAAAAACACATTAACAAACATGAACAAAATCTTTTTTAATACAAATATTCTACATACCTTGGTCTTTCTTTTCCATAATTTTAGTGAAAATTGTTTAAACCACAATAATTTTGGCACGCTCGCAAGTAAACAAAAACTTTCCCGCGCTTTTTATTTTGCATTTGAGGGATGCATCAAAACAATTAAAATCTTTTGATTCATTTTAGTCAAAGTATATACTATTCAAATTATATTATTAAAATAGGTTTACTTTCTATAAAAAATTTGAATTTTCGTCGAAAAATCGGCTCGCTGGCCCAATGTTGTTTGGGGTTTTTTTTTTTTTTTAAAAAAAAAAAAAAAAAAAAAAAAAAAAAAAAAAAAAAAAAAAAAAAAAAATATAAAAAAAAAATAAAAAAAAAAAAAAAAAAAAAAAAAAAAAAAAAATTAAAAAAGGGGTGGAAATAAAAAAAAAGGGGGAATAAAAAAAAAAAAAAAAATAAATTTTTATTTGTTTTTAAAAAAAAAAAAAAAAACTTTTATTTTTTTTTAAAAAAAAAAACCAAAAGAATATAAAATAAAAAAAAAAAAATTAAATATTTTTTTTTAAGTTAAAAAAATTGACTCACCCTATTATTCCACTAATTTACCGATAACACCGCTAAATGCTTATCGTGAAAATTTCCTAACGCCTCAGTAATCCGCCAAATCGGCGTCGGCATACAGAAAACAGAGAAGAAAAGAAATCAAAGAAAAGTTCAGAAAACGATTTAAAAATGGCAAATAAATGTGTTTAATTAAGTAAATTGTATACCAATACAGAGTAAATGAATTGAAAAGGTGTTAAACATCCAGAATCTTGTTAGAAGTAGATATTTACACTTAGTACAATGAGCGGAAGCAATGCCAAAGGCTCCGTTGGAACGGGTGGTGAGTGTTTTCACAAGTATATATATGTGTGTGTGTGTGTGTGTAACGCTTTTCTTTTATACAGCCGGCGGCTTTGGCACTCACATACCCAGCATTGAGGAGAAGAACAAACAGATTCAACAGGAAACCTTAATGGAGAAATTGCGTGCCAAATATCGCAATAAACCCAAATCCTATGAAGAAATCAAAAAATCGGTGCGAATGTATTTCATAGAGAAACATTATCCATTGGATCCTTTGTGCAAGGCCACTTTGCAAGCTGCCTTGGATAAGCTGCAGCATTATATTAAAGTCACCTCACGACATGGTCTTGTGGAGCGATTGGAGAGTCTGTCGCGTCAGTTGGGCTTGAAATTCATGGAGGATCAGCAACTTTTGTTCATTTCCACGGATATGTTTTATGTGGAAATACTTTTGGATGCCAGTGGGCAATTGTCGGATGTGAAGGTGCATCATGAATGCAAAATTGAGCAACAATCGAGTGAGTTGGTCAATTGCCTCAAGAATGGAGATTTTGCCGATTTCACGGTGCAACTGGAGGGCTTATCCTCCATCTATCAATTGAACGCCGAACCCAAGGTGAAGAAGAAGGCTTTTGTGGCCCTGCAGGCCATGGAGACGGATATCTATAATCTATATCAAATGCAGAGTCATCATCAGGGCGATAGCTATGATTTAATGACTCAGTCTTCGGTGGGTTTGGTTTTGCAGCGACGCGGTGGTCATCCCATGAAACTCACCTATTTCTGCCCGCCCATACATCTGCCCGAGGGTGGAGCGGCTGGAGAGGCACAAGTGTCCAGCCTGGACTTTACCATCGAAGAGGTGATGAAGAGCAGCCTTGGCCTGAGTGCCACTGTCAATCTGGAGGGTTCTTCGGCCAACAAACTACAAATAATGCCCATTGTCAGTTTTAATCGTGATCCCCAAACGGGTCTGGAGTTACCCACATATGCTCAACTTAATCAGAACAATTCCATGTTAATGCCGGCCACCTATGTTTTACGTTTGAACAAACCGCTGCCCGTGTGTTATGAAACCTTGAAGGGATTGGGTTTACCTGTGGTGGAAAGTTCTAGCTCCTCCACTAATGCGACTACCACGCCCCCATCCACCACCGTACTTAATTTGATTGTACAAACCGCGTCCAAGCAGGCCATTAAGAATACGCAGCGTGGTCTCTATGTGAATCTGCCCAAGGAGACGCATTGCTATTTCTTTACGGACAATCGCAAACTGCAGGGCACTTTGATCTCCTCACTGCCATTCACTGAGCCAGCGCAAGTGCCCAAAATCATAGCGTTCCTCAAGAAACAGGCTCTCTTCTATACGCTACTCTCCAGCTGTGTGAGGGAGCAACAAAAGCAATATAATGGTAAGTTCAAATAAAAAACAGAGCTCGCTAAAAACTGTCAACACTTTCAAAGTGTCTGTTGCGGACACAATGAAACGAGAGAGCGAAAAGACACATTCAATTCTGTTTTCGCTCAATAGCAGGATCTGTCAGACTATAGCCACCTGTTTCTGAAGTCACTCGTCTTTCCCCTCCATTTGGCCGGCCCTGCTCAGTGTTGCCAGTGTAGCTATTTTCGCCACCGGATGTAGCATTTTGGAAGGTCGATAGCCGGGAACTATATAGTTCTGGCGGAAAAAATATTTGCCACTATCTCAAAAAACAGACTTGGATTGAGTTCTTTTTAAAATGACACTCACAACCAATACAAAAACAACAAAAATCCGTGGCAAAAAATCGACTATGTAACTTTATTCAGACCTGTTCCCGTTTACGAATTTTATCAATCGAAATTGGTAAAAGATCCGAATTTCAAGACTCGACTAAGTAATTTGGTTAAAAAATTTAGCCAAAGGAACAGAATTCGGGTTCAGAGTGAAAAACGTATCAAGAATCAATCAGGCCTTTTCCCGTTTTCGATTTCGATCAAATCATGTGGAATCGGAATTGATAGCTGTTCCCGTTTCCGAAAAACGATCAAATTATTCGGTTTTTAAAAGTTGTGCCTTTGAGTGAGTGAAATGAAAATTAATTGACAATTTTCAAGTCAATGGTTATATTTTTTATCTATCCAATATTTTTATATTAATAAGTCATATTTTGAGAAGATTTTAAAGTAACCATAGAAATATTGGGCATTAATTTGATATAAAATTAATTATTTTAAAGTTGTACCCCAGAAATTGCATGTAGACGATAGCAAAAACGATCGAAATGAAACCGAGATATTCGCAATTCCCGCATCAGCCCATGCGCAGTGCTGATCGAAATTGTTTATTTAATTGCTGAATTATAGTTCGAAAACGATTCGAACTTTCATTCGAAAAAGTAAGTCGATTTCTATTTCACTCAAAACGGGAACATCAAATAAAAACGATTCGAAAATACAATCGTTTTACTTTTTAAATCCTCTCGGAAATGGGAACAGACCTGATTGTTTTTCAAAATACAATAGTGGTATTCCTGAAAGTTGATTTGCTTTTGATTTGCTTCCGTGAAAGCAAAAGCAAAGGGTGACAATTGCACGAACGCACCTTTGCATTTTATTTTTGATTTGACTTTACCACGTATACAATTTGACAGATCCAAAGAGGAAGGGCAGAATAAAATTGTGGAAGAATTTGTAACTTCGAACTTTCTAGGAGAGCTGTGCAGATAAGTAACCATAAACATCTGTGACCAAGTCAAGCAGTTCTCTAAGAGAACTGTCACACTAAAACGAAAGCAAATCGAAATCAGCTTTGAAGCTGATTTTACGAAACCAATTAGTATGACCCTAATTTCCTTTCATTTTCTGGAGCAGCTGTCATCAGCTGTTTTACGAAATCAAATCGAAAGCAAATCACCTTCAGGAATACCACAATTGTGATTGTTTTAGTGACTTTTTGATTACACAGTTCTACAAATTGAGACCTTTTGTGAGTATCCAGAGCATTTTTCACTAATTCCTGCGCGCCACTCATGCTGATTACGAGTTGGTATGTCAAATATCTTAGGTTCCGTTTCCAAGAAATTCGCGAAAAACTAAATTTCCGACTTCTTGCCGGTCTAGCTTATAGGATAGTACACATATCAATGCAACTGAGAAAAATCAAACACACCATATAAGTATTGCCCATGGTGTCGAAATTGGCCTTCAAAGTCAAATTTTACCTGATTTATAGCAGTTTTATCAACCTAAACCATTTGCTACAAGCCATTCTATTTGTCGGACATTTAGTGGCGCCATATCATCATATAGTTAAACATATGCACTAAATATCAGGGTTGCAAACCTTCTAAAAATCGGAATGGGTTCATCCGGGGTTCCAACCCGCGATTCATTTTGGGTTCGGGTTCACGGAGCGAGTTCAGAAGGTCGGTCAACCAAGGTTCAGGTTCGTACCGGGGTTCAGGAATAATTTTGTTTAATCGTGAAATTACTTAAAAATTTTAAGGGCGCGCGCACACATGTGACTGAATGTGAACTGACGGCAGAACATAAGGCTAATCTTGACATATTAAACCGCTCCGATAATGCTAGCTATCTTTTAAAATCTTTAAAAATCAGTTGTAAGCACAATGATAGTTTTTCCAAACCCTTAATACCTTTGAATTTTGAAGCAATCTTTAAATACCCAGAAAAGAATCAATGAAGTCGTTTACCGATTTGATATTTGTCACTTTTTCATTATTTTCTTTCTACTAAAGATTCAATTTCATCAGAAGATGAATATGGTGCAGAATCATCCTTTTGAACACAACACATTTACAACATAGCTAGAATCCCAAGATTCAGTTGTAGAAATTGGGATTGAATTTACAATGAAAGAGCGTTTTTCTACGCACTATCTAAATATGTACGAGTATTTAAGCTTACAAAAACCTGTATGAGTTCATTTACGTGGAATAATTGGTAATTTATACATTCTAGAACAAAAGTAGAAACATATTTTTGAACCGAACCCTTTTCGACTTTTTTTTACTCCGGTTCGGGTTTAGGTTCGGCTAGAAAAATTTATTCTGCTCCGGTTCAGGTTCGGTTCGGGCTTCCCAAAAATGACGGAGACTCCGACTCCGGAGCGGTTCAACTCCGAACCGGTTTTCAGCCCTGCTAAATATGGTAATTTTTTGGCAATTTTGTTAGGATCGCAGGCAAAGTTACAGCCTGTTATATGCGAAAATTAAGATTTACGGGCCTGTTCTGAATTTCGAGTCGATTTTCGTGTAAACGTTAAAATTTTGCAGTCGAATTTAATAACGTTGTATAGAAAGTGAGAATTATAGCTACGCCTACTACATCAGGTATAACAAAACTCTGAATTGTTTGAGCAGCTGAAACCGACTGTTTCATCCCAAGTGCTTTCAATTCGAGAAAAAGCCCGATGGAATCTAGTATCCACAGATTGGCTTGTCACTTACATTTACGTTTATACAACTTGCACTCAAAATACGTACGTTTACACGAAAATCGACTCGGAATTCGGAACAGGGTCCTTAAATTTATGGGAGGAGTACTAGATTCCCACCCCAAATGTTTATAGAAGTTTAAAAAAGGCAACTTGATATAGCATTAGCATAACAAAATATTTATAGAAATGTAAAATAAAAACATTCATGGAAAGGAGTCTGGTTGATTGTATAACTCTAATTTATGAATTTCCCAATTCAATCATCAGCAGTCTTGGCCTATCTTCAATGAGCTGGCGGAGAGTAACTCATGGATGAACTGCTATGACCGCTTGGGAAACCCAAAGAACACGAAGTCTTTTGGTACAAATACGCTGCACATTTGTCGGAACCGGCAGGTTTGGATGACTATAGCATATAGCTGCCATAACTGTCATGCATATAGCATGCCATCGGTCGAAAAAGTAGTTTTAGTGAGAAAAACTTTATTGTTTTCATCGCTATCGCTCGCAACTAGTATTTATAAGTTGCTTTCACATAACTCCACCAAGATTTTTGAAAATCGGACATTAATATAGTATAGCTGCCATACAAAATATAGGTTTGAAAAAAGTCTTAGTAAGAAAAACTTTTTCTATCGCTCCCGAACTGTTACTGATCACTCTTTTATGCTGCCACACAATTCTGCCAAGTTTGATCCAAATCAGATGACTATAGCATATAGCTGCCATTAAAACAATCAATCGAAAAATTAGTTCTAGTGAGAAAAACTTTTTTTATCAATGGTAGGGTCTTTATACTCTTTAGATATTAATGTTATCTGTTTCAACACAATATTGGCGAGTTTGATCAAAGGTGATAATGCAGGAGTATATTATGATTCAAGGGTATATAAAATTAGCTTACCTCTACTTTTTTTCCAAAATATTCTCCACAAAAATTTAGGCGCTTTGCATTTGCTCAAAAAAAAATTTTCGAAGATCTTTTCCGACTCCGATTGAGGCACCTCCAAAACATGGTTTTTTAAACGCTTCACCGTTGTACGGCTTAGAAAAGTTACAAGAGATTTTGAGGAGGGGGAACAATTAATGGGGTAAAAGCGTTGTGTGATGTGATGTGTGAGAGGTCGCATAATTTTACGTCAGACTTTCGTCAAAAAAATGGTCGTGTACCACAAGGTACTACCGTTTTACGTTGCTTAAGCGTAACAGTCGACACATGCCCTATTCGGCTAAAAAAACGGTCGATTTTGGTGTTTTGTTTCTGGATACATATCTGAATATGGGCATTTGCATAGTCGCAAACTCGACGTTCGTACGAGTTCAGAGTGCAGGGAAATTGAAAAAACAAAAATTTTTTATTTTTTGGTTGCAAGTTTGGTAGCACTATATTTAGTACAAAAGGTAGTCGATTAGACGATTTAAAATATACTTTCAAAAAATCATGGGACTTAGCACGCCACAACTATGGAAGATTAAGAGAAAGGCAAAAAAGTTGTACGAAGTTTTGATAAACTTGAAATAGCTTGTCAACGGTTAGCGACTTCGACCAAACTTGCAGATCAACTTAGAAAACATGGAATTACCAATGACCGTGTTTCTGAGAGCGAGAATATTGAGAATAAAACAAGTTTTTCACTAAAACCCATTGTCGAACGAACATTTGCATGGCAGTTACAAGAAGTGCAGTTATCCGATCCGGTCGGTTCCGACATATTAGCAGCGTGCAGTAAAAGAAAATTCTGCGCAAAAGTCAGCTCGATAGCTCCAAAACTGAGGGACAGTTCGCGTAGAAACGGACAGACGGACAGACGAAGTTACGACAGATCGAGACGATCAAGAATATATAGATTTATGGTGGAGATGATTCTTTATGGTTGAAATTGGGGCAAAATTATAATAATTTTCAGAGTGTATCTAAAAATGTAAATTTGCGAATTGTAAAAAATATTTTAAAGGAGTTAACTTTTTAATAAAGGGGAATGATGTAGCTTTTCGTTGACTGCAATTACATTCAATTATTTTTATTAGTGTAGTTTTTATAAGCTTTAGTATTATGAAGAATCTGAGGTTGATGTTATTTGTGTACCAGAGACGTGGTTTGTGACCGAGTTATGTGACTTGTCAATTGTGTGTGATGGATATGCTGTGTATCGTGCTATCGGGCATAAAAGGATGTACTGTTTATGTGAACAGAAGATTGAGCTATAGACTCGTACAAAAACATTCAATGAGTTGTGCAATAGAATATTTATTTATAGAGTTAGTCAATAGGACCAATCCAAGAAATACTCTAATCGGGTGTATTTATAGGCCTAATCGAAACATTGAACTATTAAAATTGTTTGATGTTGTTTCGGAACTATCGGTTTTGTATACGGATAGATATTTTAGCTGGCGACCTGAACAGCAATCTCCTGTGTGACAGTTTTCTTGTGGACCGTATAGGCATTCGGCACCTAAGTAAACACACTATTTTTAGAAATACCACAAATATAAGCTGCAATTAAATTCCCTATTATCTTCATGGGGTGTGGTTTTTATTAAGCTTTAGTTTTAAAGAACGCGAGCATTTGCTTACGCGACATTTCAAGAAAAGCGAAGACTGAAAAATAAATATCTTCAGTTTTCAGGCCAATATTTTTACGGTGAGGACCAAGAAAAGATGTTTGTACCTTACATTAATTGATTTAATTTTTTTGTTAAATGTTATTGTAAAAAAATTTTTTTATAAACATATTTTTGGTTTTGGTGCCTGGATTATTTATTGGATCCCATATAATTACACCATATATCCAAGACTCTTATATAAAGGTCTTTGAAGCACCGCGATTGTATTTTTCCAACATTTCTTTGCACCAATCGACACGATACAGCGAGCAATTGTCAAATTATGCGGAATTCAACACGAAAGTATTTTTAGGTTTTCCAATGGGGTTCATGCGACAATCTTGCATTGTCAGTTCACCACAGAATTTATAAGTTTTCGGTCACAACAACCGATTTTGTACGACTTTTACGGAATTCATCGCTGAGCCAACTACAACCACGATTTTCAAGTGTATAAAAAACGTAGAGATTCTGACTCCAGTTTTTTTTGCGGACCACATTTGATGTATTTTTGTAGTCTCACTTCCTTCTTCCTTAATTTTTATACTCTGTACCGAAACATAGAGAATATTAAGTTTGTGCAAAAGTATGTAACAGGGAGAAGGAATCATTTCCGACCCTATAAAGTATATATATTCTTGATCAGCATCAACAGCCGAGTCGATATATCCATGTCCGTCTGTCCGTCCGTATGAACAAACAGATCTCAGAGATGGTAAGAGATAGGGGTTTGACATGTATGGGACAAATGCTTCTTACAACTACTTAGAGATGAGCGCAGCAGCAGCACTGCATTCAGCTCCTACTCTAGGTACAGAGTATAAATAAAGTCGTGTCTTTCTTTTTTCTTTTTTTTTTTTTTTGTGTTTACTTTTTGTATAATTTTGTATGATTTGCTGAAAAAAAAGTTACTTTACTCTTCTCTTTTATGCTAGACATGGACAGCACTGTAATTCTGGAGGTGACTGCCGTCTCTTTTAATCAAATCACCGTGGAACTGCAACATCCATATGAAGAATCCTTAGCCACTGTAGATTTCCTGTTGGAAAATGCTCAGGTCACCTGTAACATCTATTGTCTCAACAATGACTATGAGCAGCTCTCACAGAAACTAACCCGCACGGTACGCAAAGTGATTTCCATACCCATGGTTATCTACAAGCTACTCAAATGCTGGGATGAGGAGCATCAGTTGAAGTTACATGGTGGCATTGGTCCCGGTACCAGCACAGGAACTGCCACGGGAGGAGCCGCTGCAGGAGGAGGAGGAGGAACAGGTGGTTCCAGTAATTTCAATCAGTTTGCTTTGGATGCTTCGGGCTCAAACTGCGATGGCAGCCTGCCGGGTGGTAATTTCACCAATGTCAATAATCTCAAAATGGATGCCAAAATGCGATCTCTGGTGGATGGTTTTGCGGCCTCCACCTCGGCAGCGGCAGCCATAGCCGGTTTGATTAATCTCAAAAGGGAAACCGATCCTCAGGTTTCGGCAGGAAGCTCTGCAGCTAGCACTTCCAGTGGTGCCTCCACCGCATTGGGTCAGGCCAAGGCCAGTGATCAGGAGATTGCGGACAAGTACAAGAATATATGGAAAGACAAAACTCCCAATTTAAAGCATTGTGTTAGCATAACACCCATACCAGGTGATGTCAAGCCAGCTGCAGGAGCATCTAATCAAGCCAGTGGAGTGGAGGTTCAGCGTACGGGAGGCATAGAGATTATACCCCTAATTGCGCAGGCCAGTGCGGCAGGCAGTGCGGCAACTAGCTCAAATGTGGCAGCCACTACCATTACCATAACGCCCATTACCGGCAAGGATGTGGGCAAGGAGTCATCCAAGAAGAGTAGTACAGCTACCACTGGCAGTGGAAATGTGGCCACCAAGCGTCCACATGACACCAACGCTGCTGCTGCATCAAACTCCTCGACCAGCAGCAGCGGCAGTTCTTCGGCTGCCTCCTCTTCCTCCTCCTCGGGGGATGCTCAAAAGGAAAAGAAACGCAAAAAGAAACGTGATGATTCACCCATGGGACCACCTGAGAAGGTCTACTCCCGCCAAAACTCACCAGCGGCAGGCAGTGATGCCTCCACAGCCAGCGGCGTAGTACGCAAATTCTCCTCGCCCTCATCCTCGCCCAAGGCCGGTGTAGCTGCCAGCGGTTTAATGGCTGGAGTGCCGCCTGCTCGCCCCAGTCCCAAACATTCTCCCGTCTACAGCAGTCCCAAGCATAACACCGCCTCGAACAGTCCCAAATCACCATTTGGCACACATTCACCCAAACATGGTTCGTCGGGAAAGCCCAGTATGTCCACGCTCAAGAGCGCCGCCACAGCTGGCACCAGCTTGAGTCCCAAAGGTGATAAAAGCGCTACGTCCAGTACCACAGCTCCGGGAGCCACCACCTCCGGTTCTGCAGTCTCCACTGGCAATCCCGGTCTGGTGCGTTCCTTTGCCAGTGTGGGGGGCCCACCACCACCACCGCCGCCTGTTCCACCACTAAGCAGCAGCGGTAACAGCAATCAGTCAGCCGGACCGGGTCTTAAAAAAGACAAACCAGCCTCCTCGTCAGCAGGTGGTACGGTTTCCTCCTCACCCGCGTCTGCTAATCCAGCAAATGTGGTTACGCCAGCCAGTGTGGCGGCTGCTGTGGCTGCACTCAAATCCTCTCAGCAGCAGCAGCAACAACAGCAGCTGAAATCCTCTGTGGCCAGTTTATCCCATTTGGCGGCCGGTTTTGGGTCCTCGGCACCAGCACCAGCTGCTACGGCTGCTTTGGAGTTGAGTGCTCTGCGCAAGGGCATGGCGGGAGGTGCGGTAAGTCCGTTTTCATTATAAACACCCACCTCCGCCTACTGCAACTCTAACCCGTAGTTGACTCTTCCACTTCTGACTAAAAAAAAAAAAAAGAATGGCAACATTTACCAAATAATTCTAAAACAGAAAAATTGTATTGAATTTATATGCTAGCCATGTAATCCTTTTGCTGTAGCTTACACCTATTATTATTATTGTTTTGTGTTTTGTTTTTTTTTTTCTCCTTTTTTCTTATATTATGTAAATATATATTATCTTATACTAGTTGCTCTTGCATTTGTTTAATCCAATTTGTATTATTTCTTGGTTATGGGGATCTTTGCCAGCACACACACACACACACACAACAAACATCCACCCACACAAACATGCGATCCTTTGAGCATAAATCTTTATTAACTTCTTCTCCTGCACGTATTTTGTTTATTGTTGTTTTGACGCATTTTGTTTGCATGTTTAGTGGCTATGCTTTGGTAGAGTGAGTCCAGCCAGGTACGGGCTAACAGTAGAAGAAACTTTTTCGTTGTCCCGACCGCTTAACAATCTCTGTCGCTGCTATTAAAGCCCACCAGGCGATTCTGTTTCGCGCGAGCTGGCACCAGTTGTTCACACCAAGGTTTGGAAACCTGGTTTCCCATCTCGGTTTCGGTCAACACTTTCATGATATTTTTCTTCAAGTCTTTTGCCTTTCGATCGTACAAATTGCGAAAATCATTGTCCACATCTCAAAGGTTATAATCGGTCAACACTTTCATGATATTTTTCTTCAATTACCAAGCTCTTGCAGCTATAGCACGGTACGGAGTACTCCAAACTGTTTGGGCGCACAAAAAAGTCATTTATTGCGCGTGTGGATCCTAAAAACAAAATAGTGTGCCGAGATAGCCAAAAAATCCCAAAACGCAAAAAATATAACATTTGGGATTTTAAAATTTAATCTAACACGGTTTTCAAAAGCGATTTGTGTATAAAAATTGATGAGAATTTAAAATCTTCGATATAAAAAATGCAGAATATGAAATACGGATAGTTAAGGGTGTAGCCAGGGGGCGCTCTTCCCGCACAACTCCTGTTGGAAGAAAGATGAGGACGCCAAAAGCAACCATCAAGGTCTCAGTTGTCTTATCTGCGGCTAGGGGGAAATACGGCGAGATTCTGATAATGCGAAGACAATTTGTAAGATCTAAAGTACTTCACACAGAATGGCATGTTAAATAGATACAAACGTAATAATCACGGTACCCTGTACGCACTGAAAATTGCATCCGAATCAATGAGCCTGGCTGGTGGCTCCCGACTAGAGCCGCCAGGAGACTGTAGTCTCCCAGATAGCCATTTGAATAGCAAACTTTCGGACATGACAATATAGATATAGAACTACCGTTATGATAACCTCGTCATCATGCCCCTTTCGGTACGTACTTTCTCACAATAGACAAAACTCTCCAGACGCAATACAAACCTGGTGGCGTGCAAGATCAATCAAAAATGTAATAAATTTTCATATAAAAATACCAAAAAACTTAGTATTACTGTTCTTGCTTTTGGCCCGGACATGCTTGTTGCAGATTTTTCTGCACTGCTACTGGAGGCTGTCCATGTCAACTGCATCAAAATTATTTTTATTGGTGAGGACCCAAATACTTATCTTTTCCTCTACGGTATTAATCAGCGCTATTTATTCTTCCTTATCAAAGCTCTTCAAATGATTTTTACGCTCACCCTTCCATTCGGAAATTCTGTTGCGTCTGGACGTCAAAATAAATAAATTTACTTTGGGCGCACAAACAAAGCTCCAACAGCTGCTCACACCATCAACAAATTCAAAGTTCGACGCTCGATGTTTGTGTGGATCGTCTTTTCCGTTTGTCTGCGTACACAACGTAAAACGTTTGACGTCAAAACTTTTGTGAGTGCTTTTACATTTTATTTAATTTTGCGCAGCGCTTTTTTAAGGACTTCGTACCGTGCTTATGGGCGGACTGGGATAATAAACGGACTTCCATCCTGAAGTTGTCGATGGATATCATTGTTCCAAGCTGAGTCAAACTTACCCGAGTCCTAGCCCCTTGGGTGGAAAACACTCTGCAATTTGCACCAAATGCATTCAATTTTTAAAAACGATGATGTTCCATCTTTTGGCACTGGCTTAGTATTTTTTCCATCAGCAGATTAAAGAAGTCACACGATAAGGAGTCACCCTGGTTAAAGCGTCTTTTGGTATCAAATGTCTAGGATAAGTTTTTCGATACTTTGACGGAGCCTTGTGTGCTTTTCAACGTCATCATGCAAAGGCGAACGTACTTTGCAGGTATACTGAAATTACCCATTGTAATATCAAAGAGCTTTATAATCAATGATTATTAATCATCATTTGTCGTAATCTGAATATCTAGTCTATGGTGGATTTACCAGGTCTTAAGCCACACTGATATGATCCGATGTAAAATTATTTCTCGATTTAGAAATTGTTCCGCAGGTGATTGATCTACCGAATTGTTAAGATTTTTCTTGGTACTTGGCACCATGCACTCATCTTGGCTAATCGGATATAATACATTAGGTTGTTGCCTATGAAAACCAAAGCAATGCGATGGTCTGACACTAGCCCGTCTGAAAGGCCTTATTTAGGGGGCTGCTGATAAGAACTCATTATATCAAAGTGTTGCAGTTTGTGGATCATGCCGTGTTTTTTGGCTTGATGGGCAGTGTTTTACGACCAATTCGTTTTCAGCATCTATGTTCGGCCAAAATTCGTAGTTACGTGCCAGTGTTGTCTCGCGTTACCCGGATAATGGATGGAAGTTCGATCTCACGTTTGCCCAAGACTGGCAGCTCTCGATTGGCCGATTTCTTGAATAATAATTATGGATACTGTATGTTTTGGGCAACCTCTTTAAAGCCCTTTCGAGAGCTTGAGAGAAATCAGAGCAGTTGTGCTCTAACCACGGGCTGATGATTACTCCTGTTTTACTGCAATTTTTTAACTTTTTTGAATTTATTGAATCTTCTCTTAAGAAGACTAACAATAGGTTTTCAATTCTTAGTCTTGAAACTATTATAAAACCATCCCCTATTGGAGGTAGTTATGTTTCGCGGCCCTTTAATTTAGTCGCAGGGTTGGTAGGTCATTTCTTTGGAGGCGAAAATGTGCTGCTTGCAGGGTGAGTGATTGTGCAAGTTCTTTAGAGTGGGCAAGAAGCTTCTCGGAATATTTGCGTTTGAGGTGCTGTATTTAAGTTTCGATCAATGGGATCCTTAGGTCGTTGTGGATACACTCGTTGCGAATGTACCATGGCGCCCTAGTGAGTGTTTTAAGAAATCTTGATTGTGATCTTGAAGAACACTGCTCGCACAGGCATTTCCCCATATGATGCTTTTGTACAGTAATACTTTATATTCCAGTTTTAGAGTTGAACGGGATATAATTAGCCAGTGAAGGCTGTTGGCCTTTAGCTTTATTTGAAGTTTTTTCGAATCTTTGTGTCTGCGCCAGAGCCGTCTGTCGAGGTGTACTCCAAGGTATACAACATCGTTTGATTGGGGTATCAAGATCGCTTTTAGAGATATCTGGGGACAGGTGTTTCTGTTGAGTGTGAACGTCACGTGTTTTCACTTTTGCTCGTTAATCTTTATGCGCCAGTTGGCCAGCCACTCCTCCAAGAAAGCTAGGTGGTTTCCCAAAGGCTTGATGCGATAATTGGACATCGTACTTTGCTTAGAATTGCCGTATCATCCGCAAAAGTCTGTTGGAATGTCTGCAGTGTACAATACGTACAGAAAAGGACCGAGAACGCTACCCTGTGGTATTCAGAAGGACTGCTCGGCGGAGAATCGAGTCTTCCTTCGTCCCGAAACTACCCTAAGCTAGGCTCGAAATGTCGTGGGGGCTCGCCTCAACAAATTTATAGTTGTCCCAAATAACAATTGACAAAACTTTTCTGTTTTCAATAGTATAGCACGTATAATATCGAATATTTAGGATTAGGCGGTACTTAATCGCAACAAGGTGATATTTACTTTCTAATTGGCTTCCCTTGTCCCTCACAAGGTTCCACCCTCGTTCGTACCCCTCCCCCGGAATTCCGTCGTGCTGTCTATGACTCGCCGATCCTTCCTTTTCGTGAAGCAGTTGTTTCTACGACCTGGTTTACGATATGTGGCTTGGCTTGCACTCGGCCTTTAGGGGACACACGTCTCCTGTTTTCCGCCGGCTTGCCACACGTCCAATCTCGTATTATTTGCCCCGCTATGTATACTAGCACTTACCGCTATTCCGCTCCTTGCTCCTGTGACTGTCCTCTCGTTACAGTCCTTGTGTGATCCTTTGCTGACACTTGGGTGGCTACGACCGATACGCGCACTCGCACTCGCTTTGATTCTCCGAAACGACACAGACTGCAGTCTGGCTATAGGCCTCCGGTATAGACCTCAAACCCCTCTTGTTCCTTTGCCATCCTTCCGTTATAACCGCTGGCCGCAGTCGGTCTGCTGCCTAGCAACAGCGGTTGTTCCAGTTGGGCTTCTCCTCATATCCGTCAGCCCGTCGCACACTTTCACCCTTCTACACTTGAGCCCTTCTAGAGCCTTCCGTTCCGTTACCTCGCATTACGCTCTTACCCGTCTCCTGCTCATTCGTACCCCGGCATAACGGATCCTTGGGCCCACCAATCACCGTGTCTTCTGGCTTCCCCTCCGCTCGGCTGCGCTCTGCTCTCTCCCTTTTCACCTTCTCTCTCTCTCTCTTCCTCTGCGAATTCGCCGTGGATCACCCACTCCCCTACTGGCCCTTGGAGGTACTTTCGTTCCTCACAGTAGTATTGAAGAGATGATCTGCATCCCATTTGATATGGCGACCGTAAACGTAGTTGTGAAATTCTTTTACCCCAGAGGCCAGGGCGACTGCTCCCTTGCTTTAGAAGGTAAGGTAAACTGGCTGTACAGCTCCTCAACGGGGCCAGCAAGCTTCTCCAATCTCTTTATTTTAAAAAAAAGCAAGCTTTAGAAGACGTGCTTATATAAATGGCAATAGGCCATTCATCGGTGACTTAGAACTACTCCAAGCTTGTAAGATGATGCATAGGATGTTAATACTAAGAGTTAGGTCCACGTCGTAATGCATTAACACATTGTCTGAAGAGTCTAAATGTCGTAAATGACTCTTGATCCATTGGCGGTTTAAATTTTTCCCAAATCCATGACGATCTGCATTCGGCGTGTATCAGCCTTATCGAAAGGTGGTAGAACGTCTTGTTATCTTCCTGATGGTTTACCCTCCAAAGTATGGAAAGACATCTGAAATGTTTAGAAGAAGATTATTGCCGATGCAGCTGTAGGCCACTCTCTATCTTGTGTTTAAAAGCTTTTGGTCAACTTTTTTTGTATGTATATTAATTGTATTATTCCTAAATCCTTGTTGCTACAAGTAACCACTCAAATATGTATATTTAATCCACTAGACACATCCTCTGCAAGGATATAAATATGTGAGTACATATGTATGTACAGGCATGGATATTGTACACTCTGATATCTTGTTTAACTAGATACTAACGGGTTTTGCTTTCTCTCTTTTTTCTTTTTCCTTCTCTTTCGATTCTTCTTCCACACGCACAAACACGCTTCTCTTTGTGGGTCGAATTTTGCATGATTTCTGTTTTTGTTCTTAATAATTTTTCTGTTGATTGTTATAATTTTCCCGAATTCACCCCCCCACACACACACACACAACCAACCACATGCTTACTTTGTCAGGTTAGTTTGATGACGTCGACGGCAGCTTTAACAACAACAATCCCAACAACAACATCAACAGCAGCAGCGGGAGCAGCAGCAGCAGCAGCAGCAGTGGAAGTGGGAGCAACAATGCTCCAACAGCAGCAACAGTCACAACAGCCGGTTCTCATGCCACCTAGTTGCTCCATTACTTGCGATGGAGGAGCCAGCGTGGCAGGTGGCGGCGGGGGTGCATCCAGCGAGTATATGGTAAAGCCCAGCAGTCAAGAGGGCCTCAAATTGACCATCAATAAAACGGGCAGTAGCAAAAGCTCCAACTCTGGCTCAGGCTGTGTCTCCACCTCCAGCAAAACAAAGAGCCTCAGCAGCGCTGGAAATGCCTCAGGCAGTAGCTCCAGTTCCACCAAAAAACAGCATACAGGCCTCAAGCCGGGTGTAAACAGTGGTCCAGCCTCGAAAAAGGCCTCAGCCAGCGGAGCAAGTAGCAGCAAACATCTCTTCCAGAAGGCCAACTCTTCGGGTAATCTCAGCTCGAAGCTCAGTGGTTCAGCGGGGGGCGGAGCAGCGGTTCCTTTAACCAAAAGCAACAGCACCAATTCCTTTCAAGAGCACAGCGCTCCCAGGCGTCGTCCCAGCATGGGTGGTTTGGCCACCAGCAGTGCAGCTCAACGCAAGTCCGGCTCTTCAGGCATGGGTGGTGCTGGTTCCTCGTCCTCCTCCTCTGGAGCTGTTTCACCAGCCGCTCTAACTGGCTCCATGTCTCAACCACCGCCCAGATTCGATCATCATACGGATATGATGACCATTCTGCAATATGCTTCACCTACCATGGCCGCCAGCATGGAGGGTTTTATTAAGGGCTTGCATAATAAATTTCAAATACCCAAATTATCACAACGTGGCAGCGCCAGTGGACCAAGTGGGCGTAGCACACCCGGTGGTAATGAACAGTCAGCTGCCAGCTCTAGCAGCTCCACAGCAGCGGCTAATACAAGTGAACCAATGGAGGCCTCTTCCAGCAAGCCAGCTGGAACAGCACAACCGACAACGCCGGTGTCATCTACCCCAGCCACTGGCAGTGATCTACTGCTAAATCTCAGCCGCTCGGCAACGCCAAACGATGGCATCGATGAGGAGCTATTAGCCAGCTTGGCTGGTGAATGACCCATTGAGTATCAACTGCTGCTACAATTTAGTTAATCTCATGCTATTTAAAACGTCATACAAAGTTTGTGTTAAGTTTTTGGTAATTGTTTTAAGAATTTCCAAAAGGTTTTACAAGAATTTTGATATTAGTTCCATAAGAATAGTTAAATTTTGAGTTAAAAGAATGAGTCATTAGGAATTTTTAGAATTATACAACAAATTCCAAAATCTAGTTACAAAAATAGGAAAATTTACATTTTAACTTCAATTCTTTTAAGGAATTGGTCTCAACAGCTGTTGACCTATAATTGGGAATTGGTTTAAGGCAAAAGAACATTTCTTTCTGTGACATAAAATATTATTGATATTTTTTTAATGTTCTATTTAAAAACACTTTTCACCAACTAAAAAAAGAAAGTTCATACATTTTCTGTGTGTTCAGCAAACTTGGGCTATTAATACTTAGTTTTTGGTCCTCTTTGGCTTTATTCCTATTTAATGATTCGTAAGCTACGGCAAAAATGAACGTCCATCTTGGCATATAATGGCTTCTAGTCAGCTTAACCGAATGCATTTTAATTAGGTAGAAGTACCGAATCATTTTAAGGTGCAATGTTCTTGAATAGAAATAGTTTAGTCCAGACTTCAATCACATTCAAAATTTTTGCAACGTCTTTAATAATATTTCAAGGAAATAGTTTGAATGCACTGTCAAAGTGGAGCTGTATTATAACAGAAAGGCTTTCTTATCCAGCTAACAGTAAGTTGAAGCGCCTCACAGTGCGTTCTCCATTTAATGATTCGTCAGTCACGGTAAAAGGAATGTTTCTTTTGGCATAAATAGGCTCCTATGCACCTTATCGACAATATTTGTAATAAGGAGAAGTATGGTAGCAATTTAAGGTGCAATTATGTTTTTATGTCTCAAATCTGAGTTATCTTGTCTTGTGTATTTAAATAATCGGTCTTAAGATCACAATTTCTTTTAACTTTTCAATAGACTGAAGAAATATCTGATTTTTTAAGACAAAGTTTTGTTTGTTTTCAAAAATTTTTGTTTCCAACAGCTGTATGTATCGGTAGTGTCCCAGAAATCTCTACATATTTTCGTATAAACGTAAGAATTTCGAAATAAAACTGTTTAACCTTATATGGAAAGAGACTAGGTATGGTAGAGGAATGCAAATCTGTTTTGAAACGAATGTCGGCGAACCGATGGTAGGTTCGACTCAACAAAAAGTATACAGGCCTGTTCCGTTTTTCACTTTCAACAAAAATTGTCGAATTCGAATTCGTTAAATGTGCTCATGATACAACTATATAAGGTATGGCATTCAGAGTTTATCGAGTACTGACAGCTTTTGCTAAAATCGAGAGAGAGAGAATAAAACAAAAATCAAAGCACCCTCAGATTTACAAACAAATAGCATACGCATGAATAAATTTTATTCGCTTGGCACTTTTTAAAAGATGCCTGTGATTATTTGCCTCAAATGCCTTTTGCAAATTTTACTATATTGTTCAAGTGACCATTCTTTCTTCATCTTTTGGAGCACGTCTGAATGTAATGTTTGATAATTTACATCATAGTTCCCCAGCCATAGCCCCTGAAGCACGAACAGACTCGCCAATTTACACGCTGGCCGAAGTCATGCTCTCTTCCTGGTGGAACCTTGCTTTATATGAGTGCCGGCCAAATGGAGAGGACAGAATAATGTGCTTGTGTTGGTGAACAGGAGAGCTCTCTTCAGACCACAGTCGTTTTACTTGAAATTCAGTGCACGCGTTTGCCTTAAAACACGACTGACTTCGGTTTCTGCTAGCTATGGGTGGCCGGCACTGCTTTACATCGACATTCGCAACAGTATTGGCTCGACATTTTTACAAACTACAAATAAAATAGTCAAACAAACAAAAATTAGTGCGCACACAACCTTTTCAATCAAATGACAGCAACACAATGAAAATTTGGAGTCCCGAAAAGAGAGCTCTCTCAGAGAGCACCTTACCTTATATAGTTGTATCATGAATGTGCTTTTGTATAAGATTTCTTTGTTTACTCAGATTAAAACTATTTATTTTGAATCCGTCGAGTAAAGAATAAGTAGAAACTATAGGATTGATTCGTATTTTTGTTGATTGTTCAATAGAAACAAGAACATGTAAAATATTCGAATTCAATTAGGTGAAAACCGAAACATGGCATATAGACAATTAGAAATCTGACCCATTGTGAAATAAAGGATTTCTCGAAACTTAAACGAATACATATAAAACGAAACATCGTACGCTCAGTTTGTGGCAGTATAAATTATGGTTACGATAGTTGACTAAAAGTATCATAAATGTCAGTCAAACACGCATAAGCTTTTTGGCGAATATTAAGCGAATCTCCATTTCGTTGGTTTGCAAAAGTCCCATGTTTTAGTACTTTTGTAAATGTTTAAAGAGTATTTTATTGAAGCTCAAACATTTGGGTAAGTCGTGGGCCGAACCAAGGTTCCAACCTCAAATAAAATTTGAACCATCGATAAAGTTTGGTTCAAACTGAAGAACCAAATCTCTTCAGAAATGTTTTGGGTTTATAGCCCTGGATGCTCGGTTACACAAATATGCCCGTTTACCAGCTAAGATGCCGAAAGTTGAGCGACTTACAAATTTTAATTTAAAACAGGTTCTTAAAGCCAAGTAGATTCAATGCCAGATTTATTCTTTTTTCTTTGCAACTTTTCGATTCATAAAATAATATATTTTTTTGTGTGTTCAGCAAACTTGGGCTATTAATACTTAGTTTTTGGTCCTCTTTGGCCTGGAAGTCCAAGTTTAGTTCGTAGATTAAGCGATTCTCGGTAAACGTTTTTACATAAATCTGTAGAGCTTTCCAGGGATCAAATACTGGGATGGACTGTTTTTGTACCGTAACTTTGGCCTTATTTTGAGTGAAGAGCTAAAAACCCTAAAGGCGTTATTATAGGCTACTAGAAATTATAATTTTTGGAAGAATGCTTTTCAAAGAAAGTATTTCGTACATCTCCATTTTCCAAAAGGTTTCAATACTGCTAATGTGCTTTTTATTGAATTCTTAAAACAATTACCATCAGACTTGGCAATTAAAACATATTTTAAATCAAATTTTTTTTTATTTTTTTTTTTTAATTTATGACACAAATGTTTGGTACAAAATCTCAAAGATTATCACACGTTGCTTAAAAAGTGCAGTGAAATCAACCAAAACAACAAGAGACAAAAAATCATGTTAAGGCATCTAAATTTATTTTAAGAAGATATATAACAATAATGAGATATAAGTATAGCGATATGATATTGTGTGCAAAAGTCGCTGATTAAATTATTTATGTAAAAGATGAAATTTAAATTTGACTGTGGGAATTGGTTTGTTTATGGAAAAAGGGGTTGAATTTAAAATTTTTAAACATTTTTCAGCTTAGTCTCAAAGGACGAGTTTTTTTTATTTATCTTTTCGCCCTTTAGTCCCTCAGTTTTGGAGCTATCGTAGCTGAAACTTAGCATAGAGTCTTTTTTTACTGCACACTGCTAATATGTCGGAACCGACCGGATCGGATGGCTACTTCTTGAGCTGCCATACAAATGTTCGTTCCGGAAAATGGGTTTTTAGTAAGAAAAACTGTTTGTTCTCAATATTACTGCTCTCAAACACGGTCAAGGGTAATATGTAATGTTTTTAAGCTGATCTGCGAAGTTTGGTCGAAGTCGCTAACCGTTGAGACAAGCTATTTCAAGGGTATCAAAAACTTCGGTACAGACGAAGTGTAGCTTTGCCTTTTCTCGTTTACTGTTTTTTAGAAAGCACTTTAATTAGTGTTAAAGTGCGTATATCAAGTCAAATTCGTTTCAAAATAATATTAAAATTGGAAGCTATTCGAACGTGACAAAAACAGAAGTGTTTTTTCGGAGCAGCTACATAAAATCAAATTTTAGCGAAACCTAATTAAGCCCAAATAATCTTAATATCTTATGAAGGAATAGTTCTTGAAATGTATATTATTTGATTTAAAAATTTGAAGCACATTTTTTGTAAAAATATTTTATCTCTGTCGATACGTGACATGTCGAACGGGAAATTTTTTCCATCACCATATTTATGTGGTTTCTGCTTTCATGCGTAGCAAAACTTACAGTTAATTGCATTGGCATAGTTTCTCATGGTTTCTTATGCATTCTTGTATAGCCATTTGTACCATCAGAAAGATTTTAGATAGCGAAAGTACATGTAATCTGCAGTCACTTTTTTCAAAAAATTTAGAAAATTTAATGTCAGAATGAGAAAAATCGCGCTAGCACGGCCGTGAAACCGAATATATCCAATTGGGTTATTAGTAAATGTAAGATTAGCTTACATTAGTTTAATTTGATTGTTTCCCTATGAAAATTCGATCAAATATAGTGTTTTTAACCACTTTAATTTTTTTGGCCCAGGTGGACCTTTTTTTGGAAATGCCCATATTTAATTTTGGTGCTGATCGGAGTGGGGCCAGTTATTGTATGCTTATTCTGCTATGCCCTTTCAATATATGTCTCGTCGTAAGGCGAGAATCAAAAATTGGGGACAATGTCAGCTCCCAAGAACAATCGTTCTTTGCCTCACATTCATTATCTATAATATCTATAAATCTTTGATATGAGTAATATCAGTAATATCGCAGTTCGACAAAATCCAACTTTTTTAAAACCCGGCTGTTTGACTAACAAGCTTTTTTGTTAGTTTATTTTGCGATTAAATTCCAAATAAGTAAGACTGTTTTGTTCAATGTTTTTGGGCGTTTTATTTACAAAAGGTGCTGGGAGCTAAGGTCCGCTACGAGTCGAGATTGCGACAGATTAGGAGTGGAACCGGCTGGCAGCTGGAACCTCCAAATGCAAAATGAGTTTGAGAATTAGGAGAGTGGACCAACTGTCCACTGCAACCTACGATAAGCAACTGACTATGCGTGTGGGCAGGCTAGGCCAGCGGCTGCCCAAAATGCAAGTGAGAAGAAGGAAGATAGATAAGCGAAAGAATGCAAGCCGTTAGATCGCGAATCGATGGTGAGCAGCTTACATGCAAATACAATCGAGAAAGAAATTTACAATATGTGTGTGTGTTTATGTATAAGCGAAAACCATGGGCAATTTCAAGTCAAAACAATGCATTTAGTTACGTTAAGCTGCACCATGGGACAAATTACGAAAACAGTCACAGATTATCGGCTGCGTGACCCGACACCGGCATAAGAATAATCATCACCTCATACCCAGTTTTTCAAATGAAGCCTCGGTTCGCGTTTAATGGGTACTTTTGTACTCGCAACACACAGCGACAACATTTTTAACTTAGTTTTTAATGGCTGGATGGATAAAATTCTCCAAAATTCAGCAAATGTGGACAGGGTCATTGGAAACGCCATATAAAAAATTCATTCAGCCAAAAAACCGCAATATGGAGTACCATTTTTAGACTCACCACATAAACAAGATCTAAAAATAGACAGATCTGCGTTTTTAGTTTTGCCAACGAAGCGTTGGTTCGCGGTTTATAGTCGTTTTTGTTACCAGCAACTGATCTGAAGCATTCAAAGACTACTTCAAATATATCTCTGATTTCGGGAAAAGCTCTTCTCTAGTTTAAAAAAATCGAATGGAGATGAGTAATTGATGCCGTTAATAAAATTCATATGCTCGAACACAATTTTCGATTTTTTATACACTTGAAAAGTGTATTGTAATTTGCCGAGAAGTTTGTATCGCATAAGAAGTAATCATCTCCGACCACATAAAGTATATATATTCTTGATCAACATGACGAGCTGAGTCGATTAAGCTTTGTCCGTCCGTCTGTCTGTTTCCGTCTGTCTGTACGCGAACTAGTCCCTCAGTTTTGGAGCTATCTAGCTGACCTTTAACTTTGCACAGAGTCTTCTTTTTTTTACTGCACGCTGCTATATATGTCGGAACCGACCGGATCGGATGACTTCAGTTCTTTTAGCTGCCATACAAATGTTCGTTCGAAAAAAGGGTTTTAGTAGGTTTGTTCTACAATTTACACGGTCATGGGGTAATATGTCGTGTTTTTTAAGCTGATCTGCGAAGTTTGGTCGAAGTCGCTAACCGTTGTGACGAGCTATTTCAAGTGTATCAAAACTTCGGTACAGACGAAGTTAGCTTTGCCTTTCTCGTTTTTACCAAATATATTAGCTCTATCGGTAATGTACGATAACAAAAAAGTATTCACAAATAAGTTATTATATATCGATATTTCGGCATCCCTACTGGGCACCCCTGCTTTAAACCAAGATGTGACCTTTCGATTTTATAGATAATTGTGAATGTGGATGGAAAAGAAGGCAAGACACGTAAGATGCCCTAGTATAAAAAACATGAAACCTGGAATAGTTTGATAAGCTCGACCGCTTTCATCTTCAGTCACTGTTTAAAAATGCTAGGAGCTAAATTAGAAGGTGAAGGCACATCCACCGGTTTGCATATCTTGATTTTCTGTTTGTTCGGATGTTTTCAAAATTCTTTAAATGGTAAAACGGGCGACATAATTCTAGAATTGTATGTTTTATTTTATATTTTTTTAACCCTATAGTAAAAACGGTAAGTATCAGGGCTGCTACCCAGAATTCCAACTTTTATTTTTTCGGAACCAGTTCCAAAAATCTGACCTACTGCCTGCCACCGA
Source organism: Lordiphosa stackelbergi (assembly GCA_018904235.1). Classification (NCBI taxonomy): domain Eukaryota; kingdom Metazoa; phylum Arthropoda; class Insecta; order Diptera; family Drosophilidae; genus Lordiphosa; species Lordiphosa stackelbergi. The sequence continues at coordinate 3,261 of JAEIFU010001761.1, read as the reverse complement.
CTTTTTCTGATTACTGGTTTACTGTTTGCGACAGTCGCAATATAAGTATAGTCCTTAGTAACTAGTTAAAATAAAACTGAAAAGGGGCCGTTTCGAAAAGGAAAAGAAAGTTTTAGATTCTGAAAAAACTACCATTAGAAAAATGTGTATATCTTCAGTATCGGTTCATTCTTTCTGAAGTGGTAATTCTTTTTTGGAAGATAGTTGAACATTTATTCATACAATACTTCTTAATCCGGTGCTGACTTAGGCTTATAAAGGCTTTTATCGGCAACTTTGCATTAAATTTAACATTTTAAAAAAAAAAGCTAGATTTTAAGTGCGACGAAAAAATTGTGTAAAATTTATTTTATTGCTGGTTACCAAAGATTTAGCTATTTAAAATACAACGCCGCGTAATTACACAAAATCCGTGCAAGAATATAGAAGTTATTGTCATTTAAGTAAAAAACAAGTTCATGCAAATTGACTTAGTTTGTTGGTTTTTTCATAGACTACAAAATGAAATTTTACTGAACAGTAAATTACATTCTAAAAATTATTATTTGGTTTAATTAACAAATTAGTGGCTTTTTCTTTAATATTGTGAAATGCACTGGCTGAACCAAAATTGGTAAATTTCGAAATTGCTAAATTTTTGTTTAAACCCGCAATCCCGAGCCCTGGTAAGTTCTATATTTACATATATCTTTCAACTTGAATTTTTATCGTAAAAATATTAAATAAAACAAGTGTTTTTTTTTGATAATCCCAATTCTACGACACGTCGTAAAATCAAAACTTAAAATTCAGTTTTTTTTATTTCCTTAATATTAACCAACACCTTTTTTTGTCTTTTGTTTACTCTGTCTTTGGCATGTAGAAAATGTTGCTGGGTTATTTTGTTAATGTTCAACACGCTGGCCGCGCTGTATCTATTTTGACACACATCTTTAGGAGAAATGAAAAGGGAAAATTAAAATTAGTCTTTAAACAAAATTCTCTAAAAATAATGCAAACCTTTTATAATATTAAAAGAGTTAAATTGCTGTATACTAGGCTTATCGTTTGTGCCTCGCCAGGTCAAATCCACCGCCACTTCATCAGCCATAATGCTACGTATGGCCATTCTTAAGAATGCAGGCATATCCTTGCCCACAACTCGTTGTATAAAGGATTTCTGCAAAAAAAAACAAATACGTAATTTTGAAATTAATCCCAAAGTTTCTCAATTTACCAGTTGTTGTCTCAATTCCTCATTATAGGACAGTTCCTCGTCAAACTCTTGAAGATTAGCAAGAGTACCGAATGGCAAGACGGGTAAAAGTGTAATGTCTGCAGCAGCTGCTGCAGCTGCATCAGCAATTGTACTGTCCGTAGTCTCGTCTATCGGTGGCAATGATTGCCATTGCCTCAACTCATTTCGTAGAGCTCGCACTTCTTGCTTTAAAATTTGCATTTCGTTTTGATTTGCCTCCTCCCGCTGCTGGAGTTCCGTTTTCAGGGAGCGCAGTTCATTTAAAATTTGATCTACAATAGAGTTAAGGTTGTGTGAAAGTAGGTAACTGATAAGGAAGTAATTGAGTACCTGTTGCCGTATATGTTATCTGATCCCCCTCCCAAGTATTGTTGACATCCACAAAATGTCTTTCGGTTTCAGTGTTAGGTTCCTCCTGCCGGCTGGAATTTGAATCATCCGTTGAATCATCCAAAAGACTTGCAATTAATTTTCCAACAGTTTTTCTTTTTCGCTTTTTAATGCGCTTAGAGGCCATGGAAGTGGAACTCATTTTATTTTGGCAAAAATGTTTGACAATATTTTTGTTATCTTCCCATCAACTTAGAGAAGTGACTTGTGTATGTATCGCTGTTGCGATAGACGATGAAACTGCTCTTCCAGGGATGGAAAAATTACATGCACAACACAAAATTTGGCAGAAGTTGAAAATAAAATTTGAATACATACATATAGCTATTTTATGGCAAAATTAGGAACATTTTTACAAAAAGTTTTTTTGAATGGCAACCGTTCCAAGTAAATTTTCCTAAAATTGCTGCAAAAAATTAAAAAAAATAATAGTCAAAATTGGGAAAGCAAAAGCTTCAGCAATTGGATTTCTTATTTTCGACTTCGGACTAGATTGCCAAAAAAAAAAAAAAAGAATTTTCCATTCGTAGTTAAAAAAAAAGGAAAAAATCTAAAATTTTGTGTGTTTTTTATTGAGCCACTTTGCGTTAAGAGTGCCCAAAAGAACCTCTCTTTATTTTCTTGCCATATTGCTTATTATTTTCTATGAATAATGTACTATAGTTTGAGATATGCGCTTTTGCGCGGTTTTGCTTTGATTTTTCATTGAATTGCTTTTAAAATTATATTTCCATTTGAAATCGTGCATGTACTTTTCAACAGTTAGCCGAAAAGTATCCTTTTTTACTAAGCTTCTGACTTTAGTCCATGCACTCTGAGGTAAACTATTTTCATTCAAATCCAATTCGAATGTGTTGGAATGTGTAGCATAACTTAGAAGCACTGAAGATAGTATAGTAATTGTTATATATTAATTTAATGGAAGTCAACACAGAAAAAACTAAAATCATGGTCGTTAGAGACAACCGAGGTCGCATCGCCGCAGATGAGAAATGGCACATGAATTCAGCAATTATCGAACGGGTTACCTCCTTCAAATATTTGGGTATTACTCTTTCCCCCAACATGTCGCTGAACTCACACAAGCAGGCAAAAATTAGAGATTCTATAAACGCTCTTAATAGTACATGGAATACGCTCCTGGATAAACAGCACGTGCCACACACATAGTGTCAAATACCGAATGTTTGAAGCCACTGCCCATTCAATTATGTGTTATGGTTCTCAGATGTGGGGATTCAGGACATACGAGGAAATAGAAAGACTCCAAAGATATTTCATCAAAAAAGTCTTTCGTCTAGAAACTGGTCTCCCTTCGCTTTTTACGTATACTCTAGGCTCACATTTTGGATACATGAGAAAGACGTTTGACCTTCCGGAAAGTCGCCTGGTATACACTACGGCAAAATTTTTATTAGAACGTCGATCTCACTGCTTTGCCGTTTGGCGCGCTTTGGCTGAGGAGCACAATCTGCAGATTAACCTATGCGATAAAGATTCCTGGAAAAAATCTCACAGCAGCTTACTAGAGAGGATTGATTGTAGAAATCGTGCAAATTTTGTTGACCAAGCCTACAACAGCTCTAGCAGGATGTTATATAAACGCCTTAAACTCTCTCTTTGGGGTTAAATAA
>JAEIFU010001760.1:0-59065 GCA_018904235.1 Lordiphosa stackelbergi | reverse complement strand
GGAATTGTCAAGTCCGAAAGTTTGCTTTTCAAATGGCTATCTGGGAGACTCCGGTCTCCTCTGGGGGCGCTAGTCGGTCATCACCAGCCAGACCTCCGCCAGATTCGTACGCACTTTTCAGTACAGGGTACCGTGACTGCATTCTGTGGAAGTACATTAGATCTTCCAATCTGTCTTTTTGCATTATTTGAATACTTATAGCGCTGGTGCAATCTTCCCATATTTCTCCTCCTTGCCGAAAATAAGGCAAAATATTCTCATCTCTCTGCAAACACGATTTGTGTTGTAGAGGTGCCCTGGCTACACCCTTAACTATCCTATCCGTATTTCCTATTCTGCATTTTTTATTAATACTTTTTTCACTTTATAAACAAATCGCATCTGGATTACTGTGTGTTAGATTAACTTAAAATCCCCAAATTTGTCATTTATAAAAGGATTTAACATTTTTGTCTATTTTAGCACACTAATTTGTTATTTAGGTTCCATACAAGTGTAATAAAATGACTTATTTGTGGTTTACAAAATAATAAAATATTTGCATCCCGAACGTTTGGTAGCAATTTCTTATCTAAGTCCCCCGCTGAGTCCAAAAATCCATATCACGATTTTTTATTGGGGCCGTTTTCGAGAAATCGCGGAAAAGCTAGATTTTGATTCTGAAAAAATACCTTTAGAAAAATCTGTATATCTTCAGTATCGATTCATTCATTATAAAATGGTAATGCTTTCTTGGAAGGTAATTGAATGCCCCTATCATTCATTCATACACCACTTCTGAATCCGGTGCTTGACTTCCAGGCGTTATAAAGGCTTTAATCGGCCACATTGCATTAAATTAATGAATTTTAAAAAAAGCTAGATTTTAAGTGCGATTTTCACCACGAAAAAAATTGTGAAAAATTTATTTTATTGCTGGTCACCAAAGATTTATCTATTAAAAATACAACGTTGTTACACTATTCAACTGGTTCAAGAATATAGAAGTTATTTACGTTAAGTAAAAAATGGAAGGTTTCAAGTTCATGCAAATTGACTAGTTAAAATGTTTTACTGTTCGTCGTAAGAGGTATTAGTTAAAATTCAAAAACTATGTTATTTAAGGGTTACTATGACCTGCAAAATTTATTTTGTACCTGGTTAGAAGATTTTTGTATTTGACTTAGGTTGAAAAATTAGTGTAAGAGTCAAAAATGAATCAATATCCTAATAAAGTGTGCTCCGCTTATATCATTACATATTCATATAGATAGATGATTCGTACTTTCTAAAGATGGTTAGTCATTGGCAATATGTATCGATCTGCCGAAGAAATGATAAAAATCGGATGAGCGGTTCTCAAGTTATGAGTAAAAAGTGTAAAAATGAGGCCTCCCACGCACACGCAACAAACACCGCATTGCATGCATCAAAGAGAGAGAGAGAGAGAGAGAGGAAAAAAAAACTTGTGAGATGAGCACACAGTGGCATGACGCATTCATAGCATATACAATTGTGCAATAGAGCATGTTATATAGTCGACCGACTTTCACTTGTTTGTATAAGACAAATGTGAGCAAAAAATAGAGAAAGATAGCTGGCCGGTGATAAAGCTCGTAAGGATGTATGTAAATGTCGTTGAAATTGTTAGCGGTGTAATTTTATATGTAACCCCCTGCAAGCGTTACTCCATTTATTAGTATAATTTTTTTGTGCATTCAATTTGACGTCTTAGACCTAGCTTCACCGGAAGCCATAATTACAAAAATATTTGGCAGGTCATAGTAGCCCTTAATAGTAATAGTTTGAATGTTAACTATGCCTACTCCGACGAACACAAAAACAATCAAACTAATACTACGTTTATACACACAAAATTAGACAGACTAATGCCCTTAAAGTATGTTTGGGGGGCTATGCTTCTGAAAATACTTAATTGAGAATAATATTTATTCTTCTTAGGCTAACAACTAAATTATTTTTAATACCTTAACTGGTCCGGATGACAATTTTGTGAATATTCCGTGTGATTATGTATGATTTTGCCACATTCATTATAAGCAATGTCTATGTATTGAAATAATTATAAAATGACATAAAGCATACTTTGAAGGGCATTACTCACAATAAATTTTGTGTGTAAAAAAAAAAACGTAGTATTAATCAACAAAGGGTTGCATGAACTTAAAACCTTCCATTTTTTGGTACTTAAATGCCAATAACTTCTATAATCTTGGACGGATTTGAATGGGAATTGATCGGTTGGCGTGGGTGTGGGGGATTTTTAATAGAGAAATCTTAGTGACGCAGGGGGGGGGGGGCAATAAAATAAATTTTATACAATTTTTCGCGGGGGTGAAAAAGGAATCGCACCTTAAAATCAGTAGCTTTAAAAAAAAAAAAATTCATAATATTTAATGCAAAGTTGCCGATAAAAGCCTTATAACGCCGAATGCAGCAGCGGATTAAGAGTGGTATACGAATGAATGATATAGCATTTAATTACCTTCCAAGAAAGCACACCATTTCATAATGAAACCGATACAGAAGATATACACATTTTTCTAAAGGTACTTTTTTCAAAATCAAAAAGGTAACTTTTCCGCGATTTCTCTCGAAAACGGCCCCACTAAAAATATTTGACTGCATTTTGGACTCATGGAAAAAAAAAAAAAGGGGGGGGGGGGGGGGGGGGGGGGGGAAGGGATTTACATGGAAATGACTGTTAAATGGTCGGGATCGGAAATGCTGTAAACTAGTGTAATTATGATTACATATACAATTAAATACAAATACAAATACAAACATACAGACAATATAATTAAACTTTTGTGCGTTGTTTTTTTTGTTTTGTTTCTTTATCAACAGGAGGAGAGACACAGTTTAAGACAACACATAAATTCTCACCCATCATTCTTTACCTCTTACACACACACACACTCTGCGTTTACATATATCACGGAAACACAACAAAGCCATTAATACAAAATATATATATATATATATAAGATATATCGCGATATACATACATACATACATATAAAATAAATATATCCTACTTAACTAAGTTTCTGTTTTGTTTTTCTGTTGCCTTTTCTTTTTTTTTGTTTTGAAATACTTTACAAATGTATCGGAGCCACACTTGGAATCATCGTCATCTTGTCCGTCCATCGTTGGGTTTTTCACTTCGCACAAAATGCCTCCTCAATAATAATGAATCTAGCTATTTTGTAGGTGTGTTTTCTGTCTGTGTGTTTGTCTGTGTGTATCTCTAAGAGTATTTCCGTTTCCTTGTTTCACTTTCTTAAAAAACTCAGAGATTAAAACCGTAACCACTAAAAACACTTTAAAATTTGAAACCGAAACCGAAATAAATTTGTTTCTTCAAAACTTAGCAGCTTATCAGTACCGTAACCGAAACAGAATGAGCTTACGGCCGCATGAAAACCAATACAAATGTACAAAATATAACTCAAGCAAAAACAACCACAAGAACTAGGAAGAGAACACAGATTTTCTTTGTATGTGTGCCAGCGTAAAAAACTTTGTTGTTGCATTCGAGTTTGCCAGAGACTCTTCTATGTCCTAACAGAAGAGAGACACATATGAGGTTTTTGTTGCACGTCTGCACTCGCCAACCACATTACCTTATCTCGAAAAGAAAGAGAGTAGAGCACGCAAACCCAGCGGCGCAAATTGCCATAACAAAATGGGTTACTCCTGCCTTACTTTGCCATAAGTATGAAGGAAATACTCCCATACAATCTGCATTACTTTGTCATATGCATGGCCGCTTTGTAAACGGGCTGCCGACAACCTGCATTAATAGGTATTAAGGATGTAAGCCACTACAATCGCTGATTTTCGTTAGAGAGATAGTAATCGAAAACAAACAGACTGCGAACATTCTGCATTACAATTTTAAAAATAATGTACGCATTCGTAATGGGAAGTTCGGCTCTGGCTTACATCCTTAATACCTAGCAATGCAGGTTGTCGGCAGACCGTTTACTAAGCGGCCATACACATGAATACAGATGTGGGATTTTTTCATACTGAGTTCTGAGTACTGAGTAACGCGTTACTTTGCCATCAGTATGAAGGAAATAATCACATACAATCTGCATTACTTTGCGCATGTGCACGCCGATTTGTAAACGGGCTGCCGACAACTCTGCAAGTGTGTCAAAATTATACGACATATTTCAAATATTGCGACTAGAAAGAAAGATTTGGTTTCAATTAATTTTCTGTATATATCTGCTAACAATTGAATGAATTTGTATTAAAATGCCGGGTGGGCGTTTGTTATCCGACGAGGAAACGGGAAGGATAAGAGCCTACAACGATTTTGGCTTTAATGTAAGCGAAATATCGCGGAAAATCGGTCGAACACGTTGTGTTATCACCAAATTTTTTAACAATCCGGATGAATATGGTGTGAAGCATAGCTCTGGAAGAAAACCCAAGTTTTATGACCGCGAAAAAGTCGCAAAATACTTAAAGCAGAGAGAACAAAATACCAAGAGATGAACTCGCTCTCTCAAATTTATTCCGAAAAAAATCATGCCGCTCATGAGGTTTTCGGACTCGAACGCACTGTGCATTGTCATTGCCCATGCTTTTTTGCTTTTATTTTTTGCTTGCTCGGCCATCTGCGTTCGTTATTTAGCTAGTTTAACATCAGCTGCGGCGGTGTTGGCTCGTCGCTCATTCAGCTGTGGCATACACATGCCCTGCCAAGATATGATTTTGCTTTTTACCGTCCAACGCCGCAAATTTGCCCTGCAATTGGTTGGTGTGTGCTGTCAGTCTGTTCGTCCGTCTGTATGAAAACCTAAGTCTCAGAGACTACAAGAGCTAGAGCAAACAACGCATCTCCAACCACACATTGATCAGCATGACGAGCTGAGTTGATATAGCCATGTCTGTCCCTCTGTTTATTAGCAATCTCCAACCTCAGTTGTAAAGCTATCGACACCAAACTGTGCACAAAGTCTTTTTGTACGAATACGCTGCACTTAAGGGGGTATTCTCCATGTTCACCAGTTTTTTTTACATTTTTTTTTTTTTTGCATTTTTTTATAGATTTAATAGTTAAGAATATCGCCCCAAAAGGATTTTTTCGAAATTCGAAATACTTTGGAAGATATAGCCTTTTTTGTCGACCAATGTCTTCACAAATACAAGTAATTTTCAAATTACTTCAAACTTTAAACGCATTTATCTCGAAACCAAGTTTTTCGAGCTGGCGGCCATGATATCTCCAGTTGCACTAAACCGATTTTGATAGTTCAAAGTGCAATCGATGCTGAATTGTCACCATTCTAGTCTGACCCTCAATCATAATTTAACAAATATTTGTACTATTTACACTTAACCCCAAAAAAAGTTCCCAAAATCGAATTTTAATTTTTCAATGGCCGCCATTTTGTAAAAAAAAAAAAACACATGATTTCCATACGCAATTTCGGAGGCGGATCCGCAATGGTTTGGAGAGCCACAAGCTGCAGGATGAACAGTGGAAAGTACAAAAAGTATTGGAGGATCGTCTTCTGCCATTTTTTGAAAAAAAAAAATGGAAAGAGATCTTGTTTTTATGCAAGATAATGAATCTATTTACTAGAGCAAAAAGACCCAGCGTTTCATAAGTAATCACCATATAACTGTTTTGGATTGTCCCGCATGCTGCCCCGACCTAAACCCAATTGAGAACATTGTGAGTATCTAAGCCAGGCATGTTTACGTCAATAACAACAAATTTAAGAATGTCGAAATACTCAAAAGGGAAATTTTGGCTCAACTGTCTCTTTTAAAACAAAAATTACTTAAAATTATTACTTTAGTAAATTCAATGCCTAAGAGACTTTTCAAGGTAGCAAAGGCTCAAGGTGGTTCCATTAATTATTAAATATTGTTTATATACCGTTATAAGAATAAAATATTAACTTGGATTTCTTGATTTCATTGTATTATGCTTACCCATTCTCCAACGAGGGTCGAAACAAAAATTTTCGAGGTGTCGTATAATTTGGAGCAGGAGTGTATAAGAGGACACAAATTCTCATTGAGGGACAGAGGGCCGTGCGATTATAGAAGTTTGACGTCGATTTTATTAAATCAAAGCGAGCTTTTATGATCTAAGAAATTTTGTGCGCTGATAGAGACAGATATATATATTGGATACTACAGCATTGTGGATGGGTTCGTTCCCTTAAGGCCCTGTATTTGGGGGTACCAAGTAAGGTCGCGCGGAAAGTGTTACATTGCCTTTCGTGCTTATGCGGATATAGAGAATATACCTCAGTAAAATTGATATTTGTGCACCATGTTTTTTAAATATTTTTTGAAAATTTTACTTTGGCTGATTTTTTGTTGATAATTGTGCAAAAACTTAAATACCACAAAAAATTAAGGAGATAAAGAAATTAAATAAACATAAATGAATTTATTAATATGAAATAGAGTCGCCTCTTCGTTGTGCAACCAATTGCAAGCGGCGGGGCATCAAGTTTACCAAGTTATTTAAAGTGTTTACGTTAATAGTTGCCCATTTCTCGACAATTGCCGCTTTTAGTTCCTTCAATGACTCAAATTGCCTTCCACCCTCATAAACCTTTGCTGAAAGGATGCCCCAAAGATCCTCAATTGGATTTAAGTCCGGACTTATAGCTGGCCACTGTAATAAGGGAATACTATTGGAACAGAAAAACGACATCGTATGCCTTGCAACGTGTATAGGAGCGTTATCCTGTTGAAATGTCCAGTCGTCGCCATGGAACTCCCTCCGCAAATGGTACAAGTTCTCCTTCAAGGAGATCCGTATACATTTCCGCATTGATCCGTCCCGGCACAAAGCAAATGGGAGACTTTCCAGCAGAGCTAAATGCCGCCCATACCATCAGAGAGCCACCACCATGGTTCCGCCTATAGCTCGTCTTCCTGGGATGACTTGGGTCCCGCCAGTACTTTTGATTTCCATCTGGCTTGTCTAGGTTAAACTTCTTTTCATCACTGAAAATCACCTTTGTGAACTCGTTGTCCCAAAACTTATATTTTTCATAGAAGGCAAGCCGGGCCCTCTTATGCCGGGGTAACAGTTTTGGTGTCCGTACCTTTGAGTCATATTTGAGGTGCAACTCCTTTCGACAAATCTGTTGCACCCTCTGGCAACTTCAACAGCCTTTATTTGAGCGCAACTTCATATTTTTAGCTAGCCTTTATTTGACGTTTAGTGCGCGATGATTTTTGCACCACTGCATATTTTTAGCCAGTTCGATGGCGACTTAATCTTTTTGGCAATTTATATTTTAATGCCACATTCAGCCAAAGTTCATTTAATTCGGCTGCGAGAGGCATTTTTAACCAAAATAGTCCAAATTTAAAAAAAACTCAAAAACTTGTAACAATACTAATTATAGTCAATTAGTTAACAATATTTAAATGAGCTCCATCAATTTTTGCAGCGAGATAATTAATGTGTCACACTCAAAATGGAAATGAAGAGTTTTGCACAAATATCAACTTTCTATTAAAGTCATGACTTTGTCCCTAACGGGACTATAGATTAAAAGCAGATAAGAAACATATGCATGGAAAAACATCACAAAGCATAAAAGATAAAACATGTATACTTGAAACATTTATGCCGTTATTAGAACAACTGTAATAAGCAAAATAAATTTGCACAAATATCAATTTTACTGAGGTAGGTGTGTGCATCGTCCAGGTGTGCAAGTTGAGAAATGCAAGACCTTTTTAAGGAAAATTTACCTGCGATGGACCAGGACCTATCTCATTTTGTGCGAAATATATCAATTGATTCGATCCGTGCGATTGTATAAGGAAGAGGACTAGTAAGCCGATTCAAAAACAGAAAAATGTTTCAGTGTGTTTTCCCACTGTTCAAGATATGGTTTAAAAGCTCGTTTATTTTCAGTTTTCAACGGTTTCCCTTCAATTTCTAAAATGCTTTTTTGAAATACATATCAAGTTTGTTAAAGGAGGCTGTAAAATTATTTGGTATTGAAGAATCAAAGTCGCGAATCCTAATCAGCTTCAAGCATCTTCAATTAATTTGGGCTTGGTGCTGGTGGATAAATCGCGAAGGAGCATTACTTTATTTACAAATATCTTAGATAAGATAAAGCGAATTGTCAGTTAATTGTCAAGTCAGAACGCAGTTCTTATTACGCAACAAATGACGTCTCAATTAACTCAATAGACCTGTTTCATTATTACGATCCGGGTTTTTACTGGGAAATATCAAAAATATTGGGAATATCGATTTTATTTTTCACACCAAAATATTTATATCATATCGTCAAAAATCTCGATATAGATACTTTTGATATATCCCACATAAATACAAGAGAAGGCGTTTTTCAATTCCCTATCACAAGTGCGAAGGCCATTGCCAGTTGTGGCTATTGCGTATCATTCTGTCACACTTTGTCGGTGGAATTAATAGGGTGAAGCTAGGCATACAAATATTGACCCTCAGCAGAGTCTGATTTCTTCACCTTGTTAATTCCAAAATGTTGAAAATGTTTAATTGTTAAACCGTAACCGTAACCCAACCCACTATTCATTTCGGCTTTAATCTCTGATTTTACAACTCCTCGCTTACCGGCAATTTCCTCCAGCTCCTTGATAATATCCTTGCTAAACAAGGGTGGCAAACGTTTCGAGAAGAAATCCTTAAGCGCGGTGGCAACCGCATTCACTGGTATATCCAGTACATCAATCACTGTGTTGGTATCTTGTTGGGAGAGAGAGAAAGAAACCATTTTACTTGTTCCGCCCCCGCCTCTTGTGGTTTTCATTCGTATGCTTACCCTCCTCAAAGCGCTGGAACAGCATATCCACATGCGCCCTGCTGCCGGGCACACGGTAAATGCCCTCCGAGTCGAGACCTTCCTTTTCAATAAACTCCACACATTTGATCAGGAAGATGGGTATATTGTCATCCTTTTCCGAGCAGATCATTAGCTTGCCAAATTGCGCCTCGGTGGTCTCGGTCAGACCCTTGGCATTTTGTTTGAGTTTACGCTTGAGTTTCTTCTCCTGCTCCTTTTCCTTCTCCTGCAGCTTGCGCAGTCGGGCCGCCTCCTCCTTGATGCGTCGCTTTTCGAGCTTCTCAAAATCCTTGAGACATTTGGCATTCATATTGAATTCGGGCAGATTTTCAGCACCAAATATGCCACCACTGGACAGGTCTGGCACCATGGAATACTAGAAGAGAGACGAGGGTTAGGGTTAGGGTGGGGGTTTAAATGATATCAAGAGAAAAAAAACTCACCTCGGGCGATTTGTCGCTTTTCATAAACTCGGAAACGCCGGCCTCAACTTTTTCTAGAAAAACAAAAATCAAGTTGAGTGTAAAGTCAAGGGATTGTGAGGAAGAAGGCGACAGGCAGACAGGCAGGCAGAAAGGGGTGGGAGGAGTTGGTTACACGACACATACTTTTCTCACCTGCTCCAGCACCGGACACACCGGTCATGCGCTGATAGTGCAAGGGTATCTCCGGTGGACTGACATAGGATCCAAATGGTGGCACACGCGGCGTCTGTACGGGTATGGCCACCTTCTTCTTTTTGTTCTTCTTGGTGGAGGGGGCCCCCTTCTTGCTGGCCTTGTAATAGGCATTCTGTTGTCGCACCCGACGCTCGGTGGAACTGGCACAGCTGTCCGACTCGGTGCAGTCTGTAGGTGAAAGGAGAAAAGTGGGGAGGGTAAATCAGCATGAAATCATTTGAAATGCAAAAACTGTTAGCCACGCCCCCTGCCTTTCCCGTTGTTTGAAATAAACCTCAATTGTTCAGATTTTCAGCCTTTAACGATCAGTGACTATCGATAAACTATCGATATAACCTATTAAATGTATGCGACACGGTCACCAGAGAGAGAGAAAGAGTGAGAGTTTTGGCACTCACCTTCATTTTCATAGATTTGCTCATACTCGGCCAACTCCTCGGAATCCTCATCCTCACCATCTAGCTGCGCATGATCATAACGTTTGCCATCCTTATCGCCGGCCTCAACACCACCACAACCCGCCAAATAGGATTCACCCATGCTACCGCTGCCCGTGAAATTCATTTTGGCCACCGCATCGCTAACCAATTGGAAATTCTTCATATTCAGCTTGCCCGGTTGCTGTGTGGGTAGCGTGAAAGTTGAGGAGCTCATGGCTGGACAATTTCGACTGGGCGCCTCACCCACCTTCAACGTTTGGCTCGGACCCTTTGGACGTATTTTATTCAAATTGGAGTCAATGTGCCGCCGTCCGGTGGTGTACGCATGCGTGGTTGATCCACTGAAATTGTTCCAGATCGAGTTCTTGTTCATGTTGCGGCGGGCATCGCTCTTGTCCTCCAGCCACTCTGTAAGGATGACGGACAGTTCCAATTATCCACTCGCAAAAAGGCTCAATTTGTGTCAGATGAGAGATAACATAACAACTACAACTAAAATATACAGCAAGAAGCAAGGGGAGAGGGAGGGGGAGAAAGGGGGGGAAGGGGGAATAATGAATCTACTGAGACAAGAGAGAGAGAGAGAGAGAGTGGAGCTTAACCTGCATCATGGGTGGCCAATGAATCCTTGGACCCGCTGACATCCGCTGCTTATGAAATGCATGAGAAAATAGATGGAAAACAAACAAAATGAAATATACAAGGAAAACTCGTCAGATTCGCACGACATTTGCCAAACGAAAAACCAAAGAGAAAAACAAATACTTAAAAAAGAGAAGAAGAAGACACAAAACGAATAAAACTTTTCTTTTTGTTTTTTTTTTTTTGTATAATCGATTCCAATCGATGGGGTCTGGAGGGATATATACATATATATGTATTATCTATTGAGTATGTACATAAGAGTATATAAGGTGGAGTGAGAGGCAGGTGGGGCGGGGGCAGCATGAGAACATATAAAAGATAAAACGTCTATGACATCTGAGAGAGAGAGAGAGACAGAGAGGGGACAACATTCAATGCAGGGGGAAATGGTAAGCAAAATTATATGCAAATCTAAGGAAATTGCTTTTGCAGGTGAGAGAGAACATTTTGGACAAACGAAACTCTATCAGCGCACTCACTCTCAAACTAGAGGTGGGCGCGTGAGTGAATTCTCTATCACATCACGAAAGCTTTAAGAAATAAAAAGTACTATTTACGCACAATTCACGCACGTAACACTTCAGAAAGATCCCCATACAGAAGACCGCGAAGTTGGCTGAACGAACCCATCAGCAAGATACTGAGGCAGGACGCCCCGCCGAAGCGTAAAGTAGCGAGTCTCCACGTGAAGAACCCCTCACAGAAAGAGAGGACGTTGCTGAGGACGGGAATCCCCCGTAGAGGAGGAGGCAGAAATACCCATGTCCTCACAAGAGCTCGCAGTCCAAGAGGACGGTGAAGCCGATGCGTTGAGGGAAGTCCTGGCCCAGATAGCGCGAGTTTAGTCATCAAAAGCAGCAAGCTAGTCCAGGTGAACGTCTTAGCTAGAACGTTCAACCGACAACACCCAGGACTAGGCTCTAATACAGGAACGCATTTGCAATTATACGAAAGAATCCACGGCATCCCTAATAGGAACCCCCCAAAAACATAATGGATAGGCTTCTGCTCTAGGTTAGGAATCAATATCCCTAGGACTCGGATTCCGAATCACCAATCACCCCCTAGAACTGGAAAATGCCTATGATGCTTATGAACAAACACCTCAGTAGCAACATACAGCAACCCCTGACACTATAAAGGTTGATATTTTAGCTATTATCTTTTTGGCAACAGTGGTTTAAACAGCTCCTGCACGTTTCGTGTTTTGTTTCACTGTCAAACATCTTCAGTTTGGTCTATAAATTAACCATGAATCGTCTTACAAACAAACAACGCTTGCAAATTATTGAATTTTATTATCAAAATGCGTGCTCAGTTAAGAAAGTTCATCGCGCGCTTCTTCCATTTTATGGTCAGTTTAATCGACCCACTGAAACGGCTATTCGGGATATTGTGACTAAATTACGCACCAAATTTACATTGTCGGACAATAAACCACCAACACGCTTGTTAAGAGTGCGAACTGAAGAAAACATCGCAGCTGTATCGGCCAGTGTTAATGATGACCATCAATCATCGATTCGTCGCCGTTCGCAGCAATTCGGCCTCTGTTACTCAACAACGTGCAAAATTTTGCGAAAGGATTTAGGTGTGAAGCCTTTCAAAATACAGCTGGTGCAAGAGTTGAAGCCGAACGACGTGAATTGGCTCTTTGAAAGTAGGCCGAAGATCCACTTTTTTACCGAAAAATTGTGTTCAGCGAGCGACGAAGCTCATTTTTGGCTCAATGGGTACGTAAATAAGCAGAATTGTCAATTTTGGAGTGAATATCAGCCAGAAGCATTGCAAGAGCTACCAATGCATCCAGAAAAAGTCACAGTTTGGTGCGGTTTATGGGCTGGTGGCATCATTGGACCGTACTTCTTCAAAGATGATGCAAATCGTAACGTAACTGTGAATGGTGCGCGCTACCGTGAGATGATATCCAATTTTTTTTTGCCGAAAATGCAAGAGCCTGACTTGGTGCCACATGCCACACAGCACGCGCAACAATGGACTTATTGAGAGGCGAGTTCGGTGAACATTTTATTTCACGTTCGGGACCGGTCAATCGGCCGCCAAAATCGTGCGATTTAACGCCTTTAGACTATTTTTGTGGGGCTATGTTAAAGCTCATGTCTATACAGACAAGCCCGCTTCAGTTGACGCATTGGAAGACAACATTGAAGCATTTATTCGTGAGATAACGGCCGAAATGTTGGAAAGAGTATGCCAAAATTGGACTAAGCGGATGGACCATTTGAGGCGCAGTCACGGTCAACTTTTGCATGAATTAATCTTCAAACATTAAATTATATGGACCGTACTATCGATTCAAATAAAGATTTCATGCATTTTTCTGAATTTTATGTGTTTTTTTTTTTAAAAACTTTCCTATAGCTCTTAAAAAATCCAAAAAAGAAAAGCCAAAGGGAAAAATGATAGGAAATTCTGAACAGAAGGAGCCAGGTTACATAGAGTTCTGTCCAGGAATATCCGTGACGGCAACACCTCAGAGAGCAACGAGGAGAGAGTACGTCTCTTGTTAGACACTCACTTTCCGGGAAACATTCCCATTGAAGAAGAACTACTGTCACTTACGTAGTCAAGAAAACTGTTTAAGCAGGGAGACTTGAGTGGGCAATCGGAACATTGCAGCCCTTCAAATCCCCCGTGCAGGATAGCAGGGTATATTCCACATGCTTGGTGCAGAGCAAGGGAAGTCTTCATCCCCCAGGCAGGGAAGAAGGATATAACTAACCCCAAGTCTTTCAGACTCATTAGCTTGACATCGTTCTTATTGAAGGAGCGTACCTACAAAAGGCACCCCTCCAACGGCACTGTATAATCTCGGGAAGATGCTCGAGAAAACAAAAGATTATAAGGAATTGGCTCTTTGAGACATCCTAAATATTGAGGGAACATTTGACAATACATTCCATAGTGCTGTCAAGAATGTCCTTATCAGAAAAGGAAAAGACCCCACAATAGAAAGATGGATAGATTCACTTCTACGATGCCGGGAAGCTACTGTAGTGGAAGGTAGAAAAACCATCACAGTAGAGCATGCCCTCAGAGAGGAGTACTCTCCTTACTAATGTGGAGCCTACTTGTGGATGAATTTTTATTTTTTTTTTAAATTTTATTTATTTATTTATAGTTTAACAATGTTCTGTCTAACTTTAAGAGAGCCTACTTAGGAACGACCTTAAATTATTTTTTACTACAAAGACGATTGAGATGAAAAAATATGGTAATGCAAGTTATAGTTTAAGCAAAGGCTTCGGAAGGGTTCGTAATGAGCGTAGTTTGTAAGGCAAGGAGGATGAATGGTGGAATCCCAGTTTAAGCCTCGAAGAGCAACCGATGAACCGATTCCAGTTGATCTTGATATTTTTGGTAATAAGGAGACCACACACACGACCCATATATTCAAGTATTGGTCTCACTAGTGAGACATAGAGTTGCTTAGTGACGTAGGGGTCATTGAATTCCTTCGACCATCGCTTAAAAAATCCGAGAACTCCCATTGCCTTGTTTGAAATAACTGATATATGACTATTGAAACATAACTTGGGAATAAATTGTATACCCAAATCATCAACTTTATGGATACGTTCCAAAGGGATGGAATCAATCATATAATCAAACTCATATGGTTGATTACGACTAAAAGTCATACACTTACACATGCTGAGATTAAGAGGAAGGCTATTAACCGAGCATCAGGTGTGAAGAGAGTTTAAATCGGATTGCAGGAGTAGAGGAGACGTAGGGTCATTATACGACAAACAAAGTATGGATCATCGGCATACATCAGTGTCTGCGAATGGGATAAAACCTGTGGGATATCATTAATGAAAAATAGTAAGGGGCCTAAATGACTACCTTGGGGGACCCCAGATAGTACTGATTTGAAACGAACTTGTTGAGATCGATCACTTAAGTAAGACTTTATCCAGTTAAGGAGGATTGGTGGGAAGCCGAGCAGACACAGTTTATGTACTAAGAGCTCGTGATTAACTGAGTCAAAAGCCTTGCTGAAATCAGTTTAAACTACATCAGTTTGTTGCTTATTGACAAACCCATTGTTTACAAGAGTAGTAAACTCAAGTAGATTCGTAGAAATAGAGCGATTCTTCATGAAACCATGTTGAGATACGGATATTACCGAACGACAATAATGTTGTAGTTGGGAAGTCAGGATCTTTTCAAGAAGCTTAGGAATATCCAAGAGAATGATTGACTTTGTTCCCTTTTTTATGTATAGGAATGATATAGGATTCTTTCCAAAGACTAGGGAAATCTCCCTGTTGAAGAGACATGTTAAATAGTTTACAGAGCGGCACACATAAGGAGTCAGCACAAAGTTTCAACACGCAGCTGGGAACTTTGTCAGGTACGGGACTTTTAGATTTTAGATAGACTCTTGCGTTATCCTTGCAAAAGGAAAGTACGAAGAAACCCAATGTGACATAGTCAAAAGAGGACTGATTCCGATCAAATCATAAGGAATCGGAATATCGGAATTTTTATTCCATTTTTGAAAATCGGACAACTACAGGGTGGTCCATTTTAAAATTGGAATTTAATTTTGCTAAAAAAAAAAATGGCTCGATATTTTTCAAAGGTTGAACATTAATTGGAAAGGTTGGTTCATGTCATTTATTGATGAAAAACAATTTCAGTCAAATGACCACCACGGCTGACTTGGCAATGTTTTCGGTCGAGCACGTACACGGGTTGGTTTATCCACCAACATTCCGGTTTCACGAACTGAGTTTTTTCAAATTGCGCGCAGTTTGAGTCGAGGACTCACCATTTTGGATATGTGTTTTTAATATTTTCCAACATTCTTTAAGCGAATAGCGACCCATTACGTAAATGTCAAAGTATTTACTAAATATTACTGGCTTGCTGAATGACATTAGACGTTTTTAAAGTCAAATTATGAATAGTTCAAATTTCAAACACTAGACACATACACGCACACAGCACATACTGTCACTCAAGGTATACCAAACCAGGTAGGCTCACTCGCTCTCTCACAACTCCTTATATTTGTGTCAAAGAGAGCGAGAGAGAGATAGTCAGATAGTCAAGCTGCATTAAAAGCTCTTGACGGCTATGTTAACAATACAAAAACTCTTACGGAGTGCCGCAGACCTCTTAATGAGATGGCTCAGCACTTTGAAATTAATCTTATTTGGGTGCTTCGCCAGGCTTGGCACCACCACTCAGCTCTTACCGGATAAGAGCAACATAGGGGTGCCTCTTGCGACCTTTAAACTAAAAACAAAGGAAACTACATATCAAATAACCATGAATCGTTGGCAAACGACTTACACATGTGAAGTATGCAAGCTTACATGGCCTACTCTTAACATTAAAAAATCTAGAGAGCTGCTCCGCCAAGAAAGAGGAAACATTTCCCATTTAGTAGGGGCCCTTACTGGACACTGCCTTATAGGAAGACACGCCGCTAGGCTCGGAGTCATGCACAATGACTTCTGTAGAAGTTGCAATTCAGTGGATGAGGAGGAGAGTGTACAACACCTCTTCTGTTATTGTCCA
This sequence comes from Lordiphosa stackelbergi, assembly GCA_018904235.1. NCBI lineage: Eukaryota > Metazoa > Arthropoda > Insecta > Diptera > Drosophilidae > Lordiphosa > Lordiphosa stackelbergi. The sequence continues at coordinate 42,907 of JAEIFU010001760.1, read as the reverse complement.
GCTCTCAGCAGAAGACGGCTTACATCTTTGGGTCGTCCCTTCCTAACCGATCTGTCAGAAATTTCTGAAATAGAGATTAACTCACTGCTTAAATTCGTGCTACTTTCAAAATGATTTAACGGGGAAAACCCTCCCCCCCTACGATCACAACGTAGAAAGGGTTATATGGTACCACAATGGGCCTTCATTGGCCTAAGTAAAGAAATGGGAATCTCCCATTTCAACCATCGCAACCTAACCTAACCTAAGCTACTAAGTAAAACACAAAAAATTCGTCCTCGAGGATGCTTCGCTTACAACAGTTGCTTACTGACTGAAATTTAACAAGTTGTCAAGAGAGCGAGAGAGTGAGTAGGCCTATCTTGTTTAGTATACCTTGCTGTCATTCAGAGAGTCGTTAACTTTCTCACTCTCTCTCGCGCTCTTAGCAAAACAGCTTAGCATGTCATGTGCTCCATACAAGCTTTTCTTTGCGGTGAAATTTTCGAATTTTCTTTTGAATCTTATCTTTATAGATCTGTAGGATAAGCAGTTTTGGCTGCGGGTTGATAATATGTCAGTCAGTCGGTCTTTGTGGAGGTGTATACTAAGCAATAGGTAGGCCTTATATCTAATCCAAATTAAATCGGACAAAAAACACGGATTCATTTAAAGTGTGTGTGAGGCTCATTTGATAGTTCGGTTCAGTTGTGAGTTTCGTTTTGGGGTTTTCCTTCCCTGCAAAAGCATTTTTCCCCCGTTTCGGTGGGTTCCGAGATCTCAGTAAGTCACGTTTCTACGTTTCTAGAGTGTGGGGCGGCGGCGGCGGTTGGATATTACAAAAATGGCAAGGAGAGAATATACCAAAAAAAAAAAAAAGAGAGAGAACCGAAACAGTAAAATGTCTAACAAAAAGCAAATGAACAAATTAGAGAAGAGAAGTACAGAGAAATGAAAAACTTATTCAAAAATAGTTAGATTACATGTTATTTCTTCCAAACTTGATTCTGAAGCCGAAACGAATTGACTCTTATATGTGCATGTAATGAGCTGATGATCTGGAGGGGCTGGCTCTGGAGGAGTTGTTGGAGGAGGGAATATCTGGAATCCTTTTACAGTATTTGGTATTTTTTTTTTTTTTTTTGATTAAACAATTGAGTTGCATTAGGCAAATGACAACAACAAGTACACACACAGAGATAAATCGATATAAAAAAATGGTTATGGTTAATCATTTATCATAGTCAGATATTATATCGTTATATATAGATATGAGTTGAGTTGAGTTGAGATGAGAGATAGATGGATGGATTGGCTTTCAAATGAAGAAGAGTTAGAGATGGATGGATGGATGAATGAAGCACGAATTCTGAATCTGTACGAGTATTTCCCTTATGGGTTTTGGTTTTGTTTTGGTAGGGGGGGTGGGTGGGGGGGTCAGTGGTGGACACTATGAAACTTACTTTGCAGGTGCTTGGGTTTTTCGTTGTTGTCATCATAGATTTCATCTAAGGATATATCTCTTTCTTCTGCAAGGGAGACACAGAGAGAGAGAGAGAGAGAGGAGAGAGGGGTGGATTAGTCTGACCTCCGACTCCAATTAGTTCATGATTTTGCCCACCATTTAATGAGTTGAGAGATCGTGTAGGAAGCATTTCGTAGTTCTCACTGCCCGAACCATCGGTGCCCAATGTGTTCGATAGCATGTAGCTCTCATGGCGCGGCGGTGGGCGTGGCATCTGATTCACTGAGTTCTCCAGCGTACCCTCGCCCGAATCTAAAGTAATTGACTCCTCCACATGCAGATTCTCCACCTCGTATTTGTTATCCCAGGCGATCTTCAGGAATGGATTATAGCAGGCAACTGTGGAATGTAAAAAGAGCAGCTGTTTCAGTATCCACATTTCATAGCACAATCCTTTACACTTACACTTGACATACTGATCCGCCGAACAGGTCATGAAACTGCCCTTGAAACGATCAGCCAATGCATTTCCCTCGGTGATAAGAAACTGGCAAATTTCACTATTAAAGAAGGCATTGACGCCTCCACTCTCGGTGACCGCAATAAACTGTAATGGAATGTTGGCATTCTGGGCAGCCAAAATGCTTCAAATTGGGAACAAAGAACAAACAAATTGTAAGTAAATAGATCGAGCTTTCGATTAACTAAAGTGGTGACCCCCGATTAATCATTAAAATAGTTTCAACTCGCGACCAATGAGCTGTAGCTCTAGATACACACACACATTGACGGGTGCTGCCAAAACGGCGCGGCGGCACAGAGAAACTACAGGGTATTATGAGTCATAATTTATGACTAAAGAAGCTGGGGCCTCTGGGAATTGGCTACCTCACAGCATTCCTTAACCTTTGCCTCAACTCCCTTGTCATCCCAGACATGTAGAAAACAGCTGAGATTAACCCAGTGCCTAAACCAGGCAAGCCCCTCCTAAGGGCCTATCACACTTCTGGCTTCTGCCATCCTGCCACCCTTCAAGAAGCTCTCCCGCTCGCAAACCACCATCGCAGAAGGGCTAAACCCCCCCTAGCCTGTAATCACCGCCCCTGGACCTGTCGAAGGCCTTCGACACGACAAGACATAGACTGTTTAGACTTCCAATGAATAGGCCAAGCCAAACTGGACTTTCTCCAGTTTATGCAGACATGCTACAAGCTTACATTTAAGCTATACGAGGAAGACCATTAATATGATGCAGTTCTTTCAAAAGTGGGAATCTCTTGCAACATTTCATTTTTGCAGAAGTTGAGCTCCGCTGCGACTATAGGTTATGCCCATATGACACTTGCCGATATTGGTGACCGAGTGTATCGGCCAATAATTAAAAGGAGACAACGCTAGCGAAAATAGGACAAAAAGATAATTAAGTGTTAGATGTCGTCGCACTAACTTTCGATGAAGGATTCTTTAACTAATCGAATCAAAAGAAGCGTTTACCATCATACATTGGCGTGTTGGCGGCCAATATTGTTTTCGTCGGGAACAATATTGGTGGCCAATACGAGAACTGCTTTGCCGACACTCTGCTTGCAGTTGACATTAAGGGTCAATTTCTAATATACACCTCTCGCTTGCGTTGGTTAAAAATTTATATAAGGGGTCTATAGCTCAACTCTTCGTTCACAATATTGGCAACCAATATCGACAAGTGTCATATGGGCATTAGTATGGCGATATGAGTTTTATTTAGGCGAATGGCGTGATCTATAGCTTTGGCAATTGCAATCAGTTCTGCGTTAAGAGAGGATATAACTTTGTTTGTATAGAAACTGCTTATATGATTTGAATCTCCATGAAGAAAGGCAGCACTCGAATGGAGGTCAGCAACTGAACCATCAGTGAAGTACAGGGTTGCCCATATTCGACGGACCCATGTTTTTTTTTTAAAATCAAAGAAAAAAATAAAAATTTGGCGGCTGGCAATCTTAATCATTTAATTTGTTCCAAGTAGATTTGTTTACATCAATTTTTATACACTTGAAAAGTGTATTATAATTTTGCCCAGAAGTTTGCAACGCATAAAAGGAATCATCTCCGACCACATAAAGTATATATATTCTTGATCAGCATGACGAGCTGAGTCGATTAAGCTTTGTCCGTCCGTCCGTCCGTCCGTCTGTCCGTCTGTCTGTTTCTACGCGAACTAGTCCCTCAATTTTGGAGCTATCGAGCTGAAACTTTGCACAGAGTCTTCTTTTTACTGCACACTGCTAATATGTCGGAACCGACCGGATCGGATGACTACTTCCATCCACGCCATACAAATGTTCGTTCGGAAAATGGGTTTTAGTAAGAAAAACTGTTTTGTTCTCAATATTACTGCTCTCAACCACGGTCATGGGTAATATTGAATGTTTTTAAGCTGATCTGCGTAGTTTGGTCGAAGTCGCTAACCGTTGAGACAAGCTATTTCAAGTGTATCAAAACTTCGGTACATACGAAGTTAACTTTGCCTTTCTCGTTGAATATGATATCTCTCAAATGGCCGCCTCTGGCGTTGATGGCGTATTGTGCCCTTTTTGCAGCATTTTCCATCGATTTCGCCAACATTTCGGCCGGAATAGCGGCTATTTCTTCACGAATGTTGTCCTTGAGCTCTTCTACGGTCCTTGGCTTGTTAACGTAAACCTTTGACTTCAAATATCCCCACAAGAAGAAGTCAGGCGGCGTCAAATCGGGCGAACGCGTTGGCCAGTCCGAATCACCACTTTTCGACATCAAACGGCCCGGAAACAATTTCTTCAGAAAATCGATTGTTATGCGACTTGTGTGCGGTGGAGCGCCGTCTTGTTGAAACCAGAACTGCCTCATACGCTTTCGACGAATAATTGGCATCACAAAATTGGTCATCATGTCGCGATAACGCTCCTGGTTGATGGTAACAGCATGGCCATTTTCATTTTGGAAGAAAAACGGCCCAATGACCGTTTTCGCACTAACGCCGCACCAAACTGTGACTTTTTCGTCATGAAGAGGCACTTCTTGAATCTCCTGAGGATTTTCAGTGGCGTAAATACGGCAATTTTGCTTATTTACGGTCCCATTTCACACATTTCGGTCACATTTTTTAATTTTTTAAAAGCACGTTGAGTTTTCACAATTGACTTGTTCTGTTGAATGTAAATTTCAACTATTTCAGAGCGCTCGCGTGGTGTGTATTGTTCCATGGTAAAAATCTGCTTGGACTGACGCTTCAAACGCGGTATGTCATTAAGCGATCTGACATCTCTGTCAAAAGTTATGGCGTTGCCAGATGGGTCCGTCGAATATGGGCAACCCTGTATATATCGTAGTGTTTGTTTTTAAGAATCGATATTTTTTCAATAAAGATAATCTGTATGGTAGCAGTGCTAGCTTCATTCTTGTTTTTGGCTACACCTTTTAGAAAGTCGAGATCAAAGATGAGCTTCTTGCAGCTGAGAGGTGTTGAAGAAATGGTTTCAATGTGATTGAGGATGTGCTCGAATTCCAAGTAGACCTTGTGATAACTTGTGTTAAGAACGGTATTTGCTTTAAGTGTTTAACTTGCAGGAAGATCATATGCAAAGACCTTGACTAGTTCCTTAGCTGTGAAAAACTTGACTCTGAATTCTGGTGGGAGTTCTGCCGCCAAATGATACAAATGATAGTTGTGTACTGGGGTAGACTTGATTAAGCCAAGAGCTCTTCTGAGATGATAATTGGTGTGTACTTGTTCATTGCAGCTTGTGAAATGTAGCTAAACAAGGATCATGCGTACTCCAGTCTGCTTCGAACAAAAGTTCTATAGAACGTAAGACCTTGTCTAGGATTAACTCCGTGTGTGCTACAGGAGAGCTATGTGTGCTACAGGGCAGCTATTCGCACTAATGACTCGTCCAAGATATTTAAACTGATCAACTTGGTTTAAATTAACACCAGCATGCACAATATTCAAAGATTGTCTGCGCCTACTAAAATGGAATAAGTTGGATTTAGATGAATTGAAGTAAAGATTTATCTCGTTACATTCTTTCTCGAAAAGATGAATTTTTTCTGCTAGAATATTTCTTGCAGAGCTAAAAGTATGATGAAAGGAGACAATAAAGAAGTCATCGGCGAATTGAAAAATAATAGTATTCCCATCATTCAACTTATGAAGTCCATTTGTATAAAGGTTAGGCAACTGCCCTGACAAACACCTTTGTTGACTTCTACGGAGCTGTTTTCTATGACTAAGACTTGTTTGGTTTTAATATTTCTTTCAATCTTTGTGAAGTTAATTTAGAAATCATGGAGTAACTGATTATAATCAATAGTTTTTAAAGTCATGATAAGTTATGGAGCAGTCATGAGATTCAGGGATTATATTATACCCTAAGAAGAGTAGATTATGCATTTTAAAGATTTGGACATATTTTCATTGTAAAATAGCATTTGGGGCTTCTGAAGGCTAACTCTGAATTTGATCGCACTTTTCTATTAAGTTTAAATAAAAACCTAATTTGTGTTCATGTGTATATTAAATATACTGGCTTCCTATGCAAGGCAATATATTTGCCGAAATGCATAGGAGAAAAACTGAGCCAAAAAGTGTTTTGACTGCAGAAAGGATAAACGACCGAACAACAACCCCAATTTACACAACAAAATCTGCTCCAAAATAAACTTTGAACCTCAAATTTGAATCGATTTGGGTTTGAAACCACAAACCGTAGCTCCGGAAAAATGTAGCCCTGCTTTCGATTGCCTTTACCTTATCTCACATACTAATTGATATGGTTTTCAAAAACTTGTTTCGGTTTCGACATTAAACAAGTGTTTTTTGGAAAGGCAAAAAGGGGGTCAAAGTCAACGTCAAATATCTAAGGAATTTTTATTTTTTACAGAGGTTTTTGTCGGTGTGTTCAGGGTTATCTCTTGACCTCTTATGCTGATTAGACTGAGCAGTAGCAGATTGCTATGTGCTCGTGTGCTAGTTAGTTCCGTCGATTGTACTAATCTGAAACTCTGCAGATGGTTGGCTGGTAGTAGATGTTCCTTCAGAGCAGGAAGAACATAACTCCCAGTTTTCCATATGTTTGTAAAGATCCGCGACTTTATACACAGACTATAAGTGTGGGTCACATGGTGTATCTCAGGGGTCCGTTAAGCTTGAGTTTTATTGCCTCTTATTGCTCTAGACGGAAGCTTTAGGTAAGCTGACAGAATTAATTCTGCTCTGGAGTTTTATTTTAGTACAGAAAACTGGGCATTACCGAGGGGATGGCAGTTACTCAGTATAATGCCATGGTCGACCTCAAAGAAGAGACTTTCACACTAAGTAACAGACCTTGCACTTTTTCGGTATTTCTATGGCATATATTTCCATCCAACTTGAATGACCAAATGTGGTTTGGTTCCATAAACTTTAAAATGAAGCATCCGAAAGTCTATTAAGAATTTTTAAAAAAAATTTAATCCGGCTCGAAGGATCAAATGTTGTAGAGAAATGAAGTTTCTATGTTGACCTTAGTTACCGCTTTTGTGTATCCTTCCCTAAACTTTAAATTATAGAATCTAAACGTCTTTTCAGAATTTTTTAGTTATTCTTCATCCGGCTCGAAGGACCAAAAGTTGTCGGGGCACACAACATATACAAAGTGAGATTAAGTAGCTGCCTGCAGTTTACAGTTTACTTGCTGGTGGAAAAACTTTTGGATTTAGACTAGGAAGGGTTCATTAAGGCAGCCTCTAACCAGGATCTTAACATTTTGCGGAACAGAATCCAAATTCTAGCCTAACTTATGCCCTCGCACGAAAGAAGTATTCTCTGTCCTTAGTTTAGCTGAATTCATGATTTTACCTAAGCTGGGCGGGAGGTGGGCTACCCTTCACCCTTCGCTTGAGAATTTATAATGGCTTCCCCCTTGGAGTTACTCCTGAATTAGTGTATCTTGCCTAAATGCCCGAATGGGTGCGAGCGAGTCCTATCTATCTATATAAGCAATTTGATTAGAAGCAGATGCAACGGGAGCGTCCAGACCTCGTTAGAGTTGCGAAACGGGGTCGTTATCGAGCTTCTGCGGTAGGGAAGAGTTTGGGAACGAAGAGAAAACCTCACTTCGTCAAGTTCCCACCGGGGACAAGCATTCCAAGGAGGACTGCTTGCCTTCAAGATGAAATCCTGAACTTTGTACAGGGAAAAGGGCTACTAGGAGAGACTAGCATGGCTCGCGGTGCGCGATTTCACCAAAGAGTAAATAGTTTATCTTTCGACTAGATCCGAAAAAGTTATCTTTGTAGTTTTTGGAAATGTGGTAATTGGATGGGATGCAACTGATCTGAACACGGGACATAAAAATGGAATCATTTGTTCATTGGAAGGACAATATATGGATTTTGAAAGCCCTTCCCACCAAATAGCGTTAAGTAAACCGGGATAATTTACGGAGCAACGATCAATGATTTACAGTTTCTGTTAGGACTATCAAGGTATACTAAACAACTTGATAAATTTAAGTCAGTAAGCAACTGTTGTAAGCAAAGCATCTCCGCGGACGAATTTTTTGTGTTTTTGACACAAATATACGGAGTTCTGAGAGAGCGAGTGAGCCTACCTTGTTTAGTATGAGCTTTGAGCACTATCTCACCCAGCCGGATGTGAGCCCACATTGTAGCTTTTAGTTGTAACTCCATTTCTGTAAACCACTGACGATGGAAGCCCGCACAACACTCACCTGAGATTGGCCAAAGAAGAGCGACGTTTGGCCGAATAGAAATAGATGTAGCCATGTATAAGCTCATCCCGATACTGTTGGTTGCCATGATACGATGATAGTATAAACTCCACCCTTCGCTTGGCATCCCCAATGAAAACATCCACAATGATAGAATGCTCATTGGCCTTGACCATGGTCGATTCGGCCACCAGGGGTTGGACAATGTTCTCAATGTCATATTGATCGCCACAGAAGATGCAGCACAGTATCCTTAGATCGGTATGGTTCGAGGGATATGGCTCGTAGCTTTTCATCTCCGTCAGCTTGAGCGACAGGATGACTATGTTGAGTATATCGTAGACATATTTCTGATGATTCTGTGTGTGATCTATGAAATCGCAGTGCAGCATCTCGGACAGGCGCATACCCTCGCTGCGCAGGTATTCCACTTCGTTCTCTTTCAGATCCTGCGGCTGATATACCAAAACAATGGGTAGATTCTCGAATTTGTCCTCCAGCTCGAGATTGCATAGAAGGGTGCGTTCGAGATTGTCCTTGAGCGTTTCGAACGACTGCTGATTGGAGTAGACACAAATGAGACCTGTCGGGAGTGGGGGAGGGAAAATGGGATTAGCTCAGGGACTGGATTGTAAAGAACTGAACTCACCACTCGAGTAGACATCGATGGCCTTGAAGGCCTCCATGTCGCCATTGGCTATGCGATAGTTGAGATAATATGTCTGATTCTCATAGATGTATTCACCCTTGCTGCCCGTACAGATGCGTATGTCATTGAGTAAATCGCTGGCCAAATGCTCGGAGCCCACAATTAAGAGATTCAATGTGCGGTCACTGCCATTTCCGGTGGTTTTCCAGCCGCCGCCCACACTGACACTGCCCTGGGACTTGTGATTGCTGGCCGACTTATCTGAGAGCACCTCCTCAATCAGATTGTCCACACAATTGTTGAAGAACGGACAGTGATCCCGGATGGGACAGTGGATGAAGCGCAAATGCTGCACCAGCATCACGCGTCGCTCCTGATCCAGACGATCGAGCATTTTGTAGCGCGAATCCTCTTGGATGACCTCTGTTATCTGTCTCACATCCTCCTGGGTAATGATGTCCACATTCTTGAACTGGAGAAAGTATTGAGCATGCTCCAGCAACAGTTCCACAAAGTTCTGTTTGCTCTTCTCAATGATTTCGTCCTGGTGTATGTCATAGATCTGTTGGCAATCGTGCTCGGACAAGGCCTCGAAGCATTCGCGTCCCATGAAGAGTACCCGCACCTCGGACAGCTGTTTGCCGGGTGTGACAAAGCCGGATTCCTCCAGCAACATTTTAAACTGTTGCTTCCATCTGGAAAGGGGGAGATTAAGAGGATTAATACCGCTTTTGATGGTTTTGTCCTGCCCCCCTAAACTTACCCAATCTTCTTCTTGTCCTGCTGCACCGAATTCAAGTAATTGCGAAACACCGTCTCCGCCTCGGATGTCTCCAAAACATCAAACGGTATACGTGCCTCATCCTCCGCCTCATCCATATCCACCAGCTCGGTCCACGATGCCTGCGGGCATTCAAAGAAATATTGCTCGAATTCTATGTGATTCTGTAAATAGTTTCTAGCACACTCCCAGGCATCGTCCTCGCTGATATTTAGAGCTCCTATATCCGGCAGCATGTACTCCAGTGCCAGGGAAAACTTATCCAAATACTGATGCAGCTTCTTGTTCAGGTGATCATCCCTTAGCTTCTTCATGTGACGTCGGAATAGCTTCTGTCCGGCCTCATGACCAAAGATATTCAAAAACTCATTCCACTCACGATACTGGGAGAGCATCTTGGAGCCCTGCGACCAGAGTATGTGATAGTCGGTGATCTGGTTACGTATGAGCCGGGTCACCGCCTCGGAGCGTGTGTCGAGCAGCTCTTTGCGCGACTTGGCCGACTCCTGATATGATACAATTTTGACACGATTCTTGACCTTGTCAATCATTTGGGCCAGCATCAAAAAGGCCAAATCTATATTAATGCTCTCGTGCGCCGATGTCTCTATGAGCTGCACCGTGCTCTTGTAGTCCTTACGCTGGCTTATCTTTTCCGCCTCGCGCACATACAGCTCGTAGGCGTCGTCATTCTTGGTGGTGACCAAAACCAAAGGCTTCTTGTTCTTCAGTATATTGGCTATGCAGTTTTGTACAAACTCCACCTGCTTCTCCACACTGCGATTGGGCACCGGACTCACATCGAATACCACCACAAAGCCATCAATGCTCAAGCGTCCATCGGGCATTACCTTCTGCTCGTACTCCTTCTCAATGCCCAGCTGATTCTTGCATATGTACATCAGTTTCTCTGCCGAGAACACTTTGGTGGCGGTGCATCTTTTAAGATATGGATCCATTTTGCCCACCTTGAAGGCCTGGAATGTGGAGTCGTCCATAAACTCGGTCTGTTCGATAATATTGAAATTGTACTCGACACCCTCCTCGGTGGTTTTGCGCACCTCGCCCCAATAGAGGAAGTGATCGTTGTTCACAATCCGACCGCTGAAATCGCTCTGACTGAGCACTGATATGTGATCGATGAAATAATCATCGGCCATGGGACGCATAAATCTGTTGCATAGGCATGATTTACCCACACCCACTTGACCGCGATCCTTTTCGGTCCCGGATAGTCCAATGACCGAGATGTTAAACTGACGCATTTTGACGCACCTAAGGGCAAAGAGATAGGAGAGAGAGATTTTAGTTTTACTTGAATTAAAAATCATCAAAACTCATCAAAATATCGTAAAATACATTTCCTGGCTTATTAAAGATAGATTGCTGACTTTTGATCAGAATCTATATAAGGTAATGCTCAGATATTTTTCGAAAACTACAATTTAATCGTTGAAGGCTTAAGCTAAGTTCACACAGGCAAATAATTTGACAAATTTTTGAGGAAATTTTAGCTAAATTGACCAAATTGGTGAACTTCTTGGCCATATTTGATCAAAATATAAGTGAATGGAATCATAGTTTATGTTTTATGTCCTTTAAAATCTGCAATTATGGCTATTAGATTTAGATTTATTATTTCCCAATACAATCAGCGGTGTCACAGAAATCTCTTCCAACCAAATTCCAACCCAAAACCAATTCTCGGTGTCACAGAAATCTCTTTCGGTTGGTTTCAAATCTCTCGTGTTTTGTCGGGAGATTTAGCTAAATTCACCAACCAAACAATTTCGATATGCAAAATTAGTTTTGGAAATGTCAACAACATTATTTTTCTGGATAGTTTGCATCAAATTAATTAAATATTTTATTTGTTTTAATATTAAAATTTGTGTTTTAATAAAAACTCTCCTAATGCTCCGTAACAATTAAAACCTTCCAACCACAGCGCCCTTAAGTTATGGAGTCGCCATCTGTGTACCAACATTGGCACCAACAAGGGCTTAGAGTTGTCAAGTTATATTTTATGATTGGCGCAAAAATATTTTTTAAATTTTGCATCTTATTTTTGGAGAATATGACTTAAATTTGAATTATAATTTAAAAATGCATCATAAAACATATAACACTATCAAAAAATTGCATTTAAACCAGGGCTGCAAACCGGTTTGGAGTTGAACCGCTCCGGAGTCGGAGACTCCGGGATTTTTGGGAAGTCCGAACCGAACCTGAACCGGAGCAGAAAAAAATTGTACGTCCGAACCTGAACCTGAACCGGAGCGAAAAAAAGTTGTAAAGGGTTCGGTTCAAAAAAAAAATTACTTCAATAATATTTACAAAAAACGCAGCAAAAAAAATTAATTCACAGCTCAAAATTGCAAACATTTTTAGCACCAACAATTAAAATTAAACAAATTGAATTATAATATTATTCCGAAATGCAATCGTCCAAACTATATCTCCCGAGTTGCCATCACCTTAAAATTATTGATCACATGCGAAATTAAATTGATTTTGTATAAAATTATCACATTTTTATGGACTGACGACCCTTTGACCAACAATAGACGACTGTCGATTGAGAAATGCCTATCGAACTGTTCGGACCTTCCGCCATGACAAATTCAAAACACGAATTTTTCATTTTTCTACGAAACCGAAAGTGTTCGCAAAATGTATTATTTAAATATAAAATGAATTCCGTGTATTATTTTAGGATACTAAAACATCTTAAAATGACCAAAGAATTATGATTTAACTTCATTTCGTTTAATTTCACTAGCCAAAAGGCAAAAAGATTGAATCCGAAAAATTCTTTCGTTTTACTTTCACCAGAACAGGAATCAATTCCACATTCCAAAAACTTATGTGGAAGTGGAATTGAGAACAAGGCCGATTACCTTTTTTCTAGCAGCTATAAATGTTTATTTTGCTATTTTTCATAATTGCAAACATACATTTTCTTGTACTGATGTTTAAGGTTTGGAAAGTTCTTAGAAAAACGATCTCACACTTTAACTTCAATCCCAATTCTTCCATCTTTTTTGAATCTAAGAAAGTTAATTTGTTGTCCTTAGAACAAAAACTGCTTGCAAAGAGACAAATTGCTAAATTGTATAATCGTAAAAGGAACTAATTAATAAAATCATCAATGGTTCTTCCCTAAGTTCATATTCTTATAAACATCAATTGGAATCTTTAGCTTACAAATATATAATAAACGATTTCTTAGCTTCTTTTGCAGGAATTCAAAGATTGCCTAACAATTCTAATGTCTCAAAGTTTTGGGTAAACTATCATTGTAAATAACTAAAAAAGTCGCATACGTTGAATTTCGAATTTTGTCGAATTTGTTCGGTCAGTTAAATTTGCTTTATCCATAAACTACTTAAACAAAGCTCGAATATTATAATCAAAATGACTCTAATTGAATAAGATTGTTCCGATTTATATTTATGTTTTTTGAATTAGCAAAGAACAAAATTATTCCTGAACCCCGGTTCGAACCCGAACGTAGGTTCACCGACCTTCTGAACCCGCTCCGTGAACCCGAACCCGAAAAGTTTCGCGGGTTCGAACCCCGGAGTGAACCTCTTCCGATTTTAGAGGGGTTTGCAGCCCTGATTTAAACATCAAATTAACTCATAACTAGAAGATGGGAAATTTTTTTTGCGAGAAAGGGCAAACTTGTTAACAGATTGGATAGAAATGTCCCATTAGCATGGACACAAACCTTCCAACTCGATTTTCATATAAGAAAACGAAATCTCTTGAAGTTCTGGGACACCGACGGATTTTTCGAGCGTTTTGCAAACCAACCGAGGCCAAAATCTCTAGAGATTTCTGTGACACCCCCGAAGAAGACAGAATCTTATATACTAGCATTGAAAAGTGAAACATTGAAACATTGAAAAGTTACAAAAGTTAATTATTTTTTTTTTGTTTTGTCTTTTTATCTTTTTTGTCCGTTTTGTCTTATAAAATATTCAGTTAGCTGAGTTTTAAATTTAAATAAGGGAGTTCATTCCAGCAGCGAGCAGCATAAATATAAAAATGTTTCTCTGCACCAGCTAATTTAATCCGCGGAGTTATGAAATTTTTAGTTCTTGAAGATGATGCGAATTTAAGTTTGTCAAAAAAATATTTGGGCTGACACGTAAAATAATTTTGTGAAGGAAGATGAGAGTTTAGTCAAGTTAAAAATTTTGTATGCAAATATAGAAATGTGGTCAGTACGTCTACGGTTAAAGATGAATCTAGCTATCGTCGAATTGAACGCTACATTAAGTCTTTGCATACTGCGCGAGTCACAGCTGCCGAAAATTTCGATACCGTAGAATAAGGTTGGAGTCAGGCAGGCTTTTGCCTCAAGCATTCTTAGATTTTGAGGTATAAACTTCTGAGATATAACCTTTAACTTCCCAGTTGCATCCACGAAAAAGTACCATTAAGGACTATACCTAGATTCGTAGCTTTGTGGACATATTCAATAACTGAGTCATTAATAGTTAGGTTAGGCAGCTGTCTAAAGTCTACAGATTTTTTATAAACTACTAGACATTTGGACTTTGAGGCGTTTAGGCTCAACGCGTTAGCTTTGGCCCAGTCAGATACTACGGATAGGTTATTGTTACATATACGAACACACTCACAAATATCGTTTAACGGTCGACTTACATATCATCAGCATACATATGGACTGCACAATTGGTCAAGTTGATATAAACAGAGAACAAAAATGGACCAAGAACAGAGCCTTGGGGGACACCACGTGTAGTTGAGACCATTTCGGATGAGCGGTTACCCAGAACCACGGCTTGCTGTAGACCAGTTAAGTAAGAATTTAATAGTTTTGTGGCGGTTGTAGAAAAATTATATAGCTTTCTTAATTTAGTGCAAAGAATCGTATAGTCGACATTATCAAAGGCTTTGCTAAAATCTAATAACGCCAATAGCGTTACGTGACTGTCGTCTACTTTTTTGCGGACATCTTCGACTATATTTGTGATGGCTGATACGCAAAAATGGATCGTTCGGAAACCAGATTGCACCTGGCTCATAAGGCAGTTGCTATCGAAAAACAGTTTCATCTGCTTAGCCATAATGTGCTCAAACGCTTTAGATTGAAAAAAAAGAATTGTTATGGGTCAAAACTAGTTATTTGTTTTGGGTATAGGAAGTACTTTGCCGATTTTCCAAATATATGGGTAGGCTGAAGTGGTTAGTGCTGTATTGAAAATATGGGTGATATAATTGAGAAGGAGTGGCAAAAGAATTTTCAAGATTCAAGTTATCAAGTCCCTCGGCGTCCGATTTGACTAGCAAAATACATTCTAAAACATCACAAGGACGTACACACATAAAACTAAAACTATTATCACAGCGAGATTCCACACACAGGTACTTATTTTCTGTTGGCTTGCATAAATTTTTGATTTAGCTCATTAATATCAATGTCACTACTAAGCCTATACCTAATTTTTTAAGCTCCCACCAGGTTTGTCCAGATTCTATTGCACGGTTGAGGTGTAAATGATAGTAATTTCTCTTAGCAGTTGCAATTTGCTTGACCACGGAACGTCTTAACTTCATAAATTCTAAGCGAAGTGCTGGCGTTTTGTACCGCTTCCATTTCCTATAAGCGTAATCACGCAAACGAATATTCCGCTCTATATCAGGGTTAAAACACGAATTTTTGGACGGCCTACTTATTTTAGATTTAACAGGTACGCAAGTATTAAGAAGATATTCAATGTTATAGTGAATAAGAGAGAGTTGAGCATCACATTCTGTAAGGTTATATATGGAGTGCCAGTCACATTTCTTAAACTCATTCATGAGCATGACATAATCAATATTTCTGTAGTCTATGACAGTCAATAAGGTCAAGAGAGAATTCATACGTCAGAAAGATGAGATCGTGCCTTGAAAATAATGCTGGTACAGATACCTGGTCATATAATCGGAATTTACTTTTATCGCTAACAAAAAACACATCTAACAGAGTATTACAGGTTCTTGTAAAGTGTGTGGGTACAGTAGTATTGACTGCGTAAAGTCCCATTGATTCCATATCGAGCAAAAGATGTTGTTCATTAAGTAAATTGCTGTTCATGTCGCCACACAGAATTACATCAGGGAAAGTCATAGATAGATTAGATAATTCGTTTGTGAAGTCAGTATAGTATGTGTGGCGATGCGGCCGATATATACAGCCAAGCAGTAATTTTTCATCATATGCTTTGCTCGCGAGTTCTACAAATTTGGATTTTTACGGACAAGCTTACTCTTAATGTTCTTTTTAATGTAAATTGCTACACCCCCTGCATGTCCTACACGATCGGATCGATACAACAAATAACCCTCACATTCAAACAACACATCACAAGAATTACAGACTATTTTCATCAAAATTTCCTAAAAATTTCTCAAATTCTTTGCCTGTGTGAACTTAGCTTTAGGTACATTTCTTATTTGTATTACTAAAGTTTTTCACACCTGGTGTTACCTTTATTGCACCTGAAAGCCATACAAATTACTCTAGGGCGCCGAATTTTTATTAAACTTATTTTTATACCCTTGGAGAGTGTATATTAAAATTTTCCGGATGTTTGTAACCCATAGAAGTAAGCATTTCCGACAATATATTAAGTATATATATTCTTGATCAGCGTGACGAGCGTCCGTCCGTCTGTTTCTATGCTATCTCCTCCGTCAGTTTTAAAGTTATCTTAACCAAAGTTTGCACAAAGTCTTTGGGTAAAAATACGCTACATATGATGACTGAATCATATAGCTGGCATAGGAACGATTGGTCGAAAAAGTGGTAGCGTCTTTATACTTTCCTGTTATGAATATTATCTGTTTCAACACAATTTTGGAGATTTTGATCAAAATCGGATGAACATATTGCATAGCTGTCATATAACAAACTGACAGGCATATCCAATAAAGGTCCAGAAGACCAACAAATTCAAAGTTCTTGAAAAATCTTTACCTTATCTTTTTTTCGTTCAGAAACATTCAAATTAAACTATCCCCACTGACCTGGCAATTGACGTAATTCGTGACAAATGGGAATTGATAAAGAACCACACGAATTACCAAAAAAACTATATCTGGAAGCGTTAACTTTCTGTATTAACGAGAACCGATATTTCAAGTTTGAAGAAGAACTGTATGTCCAGCTAAAAGGTCTCCCCATGGGATCTCCTGCCTCACCAATTATAGCAGATATAGTCATGGAAGAAGTCATAAAAAGAGTTAAAACCACCAGACTCTTGACCAAATATGTTGACGATCTCTTTGCGATAGTCAGAGAAGAGGACATCCAAACAACTATACAGGTGCTAAATTCATATCACAAGGACATACAATTTACAATAGAATTAGAAGCTGACAACAAACTACCATTTTTAGACGCAGCAGTGCACAGGATTGACAACACGCTAAAAGTTAACTGGTATCAAAAACCTACAGCATCAGGACGGATTTTAAATTACCATTCTAAACATCCAAAAATCATGGTAATCAACACAGCAAGAAATCTTGCTAAGCGAATACTAGATACCAGCGATAAAATTTTCCACACTGAGAATTTAGTCAAAATTAAAAATATACTGACCAAGAATGACTTTCCCCACAATATCATAAAGTCCATCATCTAAGGTATCGGAAAAGAATCCACAACAACACGAGCTCAACAGACCAAAACATATAAATCAGTGACATATATTCCCCAGTACTCGGAAAGGCTAGCCAAAGCTGACCTATACGACAGGGATCAAATCGCAATAGCCCACAAGCTAACATTCACCATGGCTGCTCTGTTTAGTAATATAAAGAGTCAGGTTGCAAATATGGACAAGAATAATTTAATATATCAAATACCATGCGCTGGAGACGGGACCAACATATGTGACAAAATATATGTTGGAACGACAAAATCAAAACTTAAGACGAGAATATCTGGACACAGATCAGATATCAAAAGACGAAACGAGATTAACACACAAAAAACAGCACTTGCGGCCCATTGTGCGGAGAGCGGAAATTCTCCTGATTTTGATGCCACAATTATTCTACAGCAAGAGCGTAACTACAACAAGCGTTTTACTCTGGAGATGTTGTATATAATTAATACACCAACAAATATTAGGCTGAACTTTAAATCGGACACAGAGAACTGCGCACACATATATAGACACTTGATTGACCAAAACAAACATTAGGATTAATTAGTTTTACATCAAACTCCGAGGCGAGCACTTGTTTCTTGTCCCGTATCAATGTATGTATAGGTTCGAATGTTGTTCACTTTTCGTTAGCTAAAATCTTGTAATTTATATCTGTTCAATGTTGTTTATTAGCCCCCTGAAGACGGACCCCGATGTGGGCTCGAAATATATTGGGAAACAAAGAATCCACCGTTTTTCATTCCTTGGATGGGACGGATGACCTTGAGCCGGAATACCCACGAGGAGCATATCGACAGCAACGTTGCAGTATTTCTTTTTCTCTATCTGTAACATTCTTAATGGGTTGTACTTTTTAATACTGTCTTGGGTAAAATAGAATATACATGATAAAAATAGAGGGAAGCTAACTTCGGCTGTACCGAAGTTTATATACCCTTGGAGCATGATATATGCTGCCAGTTTGATATATAGCTATACGATATATTCTTCAAAAAAGTTTTTCTCACTAGAACTACATTTTGGACCGATCGTTCCTATGGCAGCTATATGCTATAGTCATCCGATTTAAATCAAACTTGACAAAATTGTGTGGTAGTATATAATATAGATCTATCCAAAGTGGGAGCGATAGCATTGAAAACAAAAAAGTTTTTCTTACTGACTTTTTTCAGATCTATCTTTTGTATGGCAGCTATACTATATAGTTGTCCGATTTTGATAAATCTCGGTGAAATTATGTGAAATCATAGAAAACTTATAAATACGGGGGTTGGGAGCGATAGCATTGAAAACAAAAAAGTTTTTCTCACTAGAACTACTTTTTCAACCGATCGTTCCTATGGCAGCTATATGCTATAGTCATCCGATCCGGCCGGTTCCGACAAATGTGCAGCGTATTTATACCAAAAGACTTCGTGCAAAGTTTGGTTGAGATAGCTTTAAAACTGACGGAGGAGATAGCATAGAAACAGACGGACGGACAGACGGACATGGCTATATCAACTCAGCTCGTCATGCTGATCAAGAATATATATACTTTATGTGGTCGGAGATGTTTCCTTCTGTGCGTTACAAACATCCGGACAATTTTAATATACCCTCTCCAAGGGTATAAAAAGTGCTCCACAAACTGTCCATCAGACAACAAAGACTCTAAAAAATTGCAAAGAGTACAATGCAATCTCGATTAATTGTACATTTTTAGCTTGCTTTTGTTCACTTTTCAATGTCATGTTCGACATTGGAAAAATACACAATTGGAATCTATTTTTTTTATGTTTTAAAGCTGTTCAAAGTTGGTCACGTTCGACATCGTATCAATGCTTCGTATAAGCGTCTAAAGCGCTGAGCCAATCTTCAGAAGATTCTTATAGTATGTTATGTTATAGTCATTCAGAAAAGAGTAATGGGTTATGTCCCATATCTGTGAACGGTTAAAAAAAAAGTTTAATTATCATATACAAATAATAATTTAGAATTATGATTTCATGTTGGAAACAGAGAGTTGATTGTTTTCTCGGTTCAAAACCCGTTTCAATCGGTTTAAAAGAGATCTAGAATCTGATTTCAAAAATTATGTAAGCTATGAACTTGAAAAGCGGCTTGTTGTTTGGTTTATACAAAAACTATCATTGTAAAGAACTTAAATATGTCGCATTTGTTGTGTTAACTGTTTCTGCAACACAAGTATCAGTCGAGCGCTCCTTTTTTACTCTAAAATTTATTTTATCCAGACAAAGAGCCAGTACACATGAAAAATTACTGGAAGACATATTATTGATTAACTTAAACTAAGCTAAAATATTATATTATAAACTTTTATGAACAAATGTTTAATTTTCATTAATAAAGTGTTTCATTTTGTTTGAATTTACATGCACGTTTCTCGTTTTTCGAAAAAAAAATATCCGAACCCCGGTTCGAACTCGAACCTAGGTTCAAGGACCTTCCGAACCCGCTCCGCGAACCCGAACCCAATATTTTTTGCGGGTTCGAACTCCGGAGTGAATCCCACCGGAATTTTTGGAGGTTTGCAG
The DNA here is from genome assembly GCA_018904235.1 of Lordiphosa stackelbergi. Classification (NCBI taxonomy): domain Eukaryota; kingdom Metazoa; phylum Arthropoda; class Insecta; order Diptera; family Drosophilidae; genus Lordiphosa; species Lordiphosa stackelbergi. The sequence continues at coordinate 23,065 of JAEIFU010001760.1, read as the reverse complement.
CCCTGATTAAAAATTTTAACTTTGTGCAAGGCAAAACGATTCTGGAGCACGGTGCGGCGACGGAAAAGCTCGTGCATTTGGCTCTTATCGGTCTGAAGAGCGAAATTTCCAACTTCTAAGAGTGCGGGCTTTTGAACGCCGTTGCAGAGGTAGTGTGAATGTGGTCCATAAGACCAGCGATGGGCAGCAGGAATATCCGAAAGGGTACTACAAAATTTTTAGTTTTGCCATTTGCTGTCGATCAGCACTTTGCAGCGCGTGTTTGTTGTAATCAAGGCTGCAAACCTCCAAAATTTTGCAGAGGGTTCGGTCCGGAGGTTCGAACCCGTTGTAAAGTCTAAGGTTCGGTTCGCGGACCGGTTCTCGGAAACCCTGAACCCAAGGTTTTGGTTCGAACCTCGGGTCGCTTGAATATAAAAGAACATTTTCTATTTAAAAAATACTTATTTCTTTAAGTAACATTCTATACTTCAATAATGTAATTTTAGTTGTCAAATTCAGTCGCTGACATTTACAACATTTGAGAACTGCTTAGTTTAAGCTAAAAAGCATTATATCTTCTAGGAGCTGTTCATCTATACTAGCTCTCAGATCATCAAGATCAAATTTAAGTGTTGAAAAGGCCCGTTCAACTGATACCTGAGTTACTGTAACAGCAAGTAAAGTCAGGACAATATTTTTAAATTCCTGGCTATTTTCACCTTTCCAAATTTTGAAAACATTTGTCGATGTCGAAACATTGACGATGTCGTTCTATTGGACAAACTTCGAAGGCATCTATAACAACATTTAGAGAGTTTATTTTTAATATTTATTCTCTTCTTTGCAGTCCAACGTTGAGTCATTTAAAGATTATAATTCTTACATCCTAGTGCGACAAGGATAACCTTATATATTATTGCACTAGTCACTAAAGAGAAAAACGAACATTGAGGAAAGCGTATTAACCTAATTAAATCTAAAATTACATTTCCTACGTCTGCTTTGAGCGAAACACGATTTTTTTTAACATTTTTATATAAATAATTAATTGTTTAACATTAAAAATTGCCTAAGCTTGTCCCTAAATTGCGCTGCGCTACTAACTACCTTTAACTGAGGTGGTAATTGGTTCCACAAACGAACAGTGTGTACGAAGAAATGACGTTCTGAGCAGGAGAGTTTATGTCGTATACTATTGATATTTTTAGTTCTGGACGATGTGCTGAAACATAATTTGTCAAATAAATAGCTTGGCTCTTTTGTAGAAATGATACGGTGTAAAAGCAGTGGATTTTTAAAGTCAGTCCAAGATTTAAAATTTAGTTGATGGATTTGTTTGGCGAAACTGGATATATGCTCTCTTCTTCCAACATTGTACACGAATCTGGCGATATTATTATATGCCACTGTGAGTTTCCGCTGAGAAGCCACGTCGCAATTTCCAAATATTTCTGTACCATAGCACAGCGAGGGTGTCAGGTACGTTTTAGCAATCGTTAGTCTGATTTCAGTTGGTAAAAACTGCTGAGTAAGTGAAAGCTGCCTAAGTTGTCCATATGTTCTTCCAGTGGCTTTTATTACTTGGTCACTCCAGTAATAAAATTTATTTATTTACGAATTTGTTTTTGGAGCTTCAGCATGTCTGTAATATTAAATGGTGGAAGCCCTACTAATGTCAAACTTAACTTCCTTCAAAAAATCGTTAACTAAATTTAGAGAGTTTGCAGAATAATTATAGAATATTTCAGGTATTATATTGAGGTTATTTGGAGAAACCTTTATCATCATTACATACATCATAGTTGCATTTTATGAATTTTCTAATCACATTCGAGTCTTAAAATGATCATAAATGCGCCCGATTTCTGATCATAAATGATACTTTTGTCGGGAGAAAATGAGGAGTGGTTTAAGCGCCGTTTTTAGATCAGTTTCGATTCATTTTCGAGTTATTCGGGAGTTTTTTCGAGTCTTTTTTAATGAGTCACTAATTGAACAAATGCATGGGTCATTTCCGAGTCTTTCTTTAATCGCACATGAAACTAAACTTTAATCATCAAAAGAGCTCGAATTAGACTCGTCAAGGGGATTCTTGTTAAAATGATCTTCCAAGTGCTGGGTGGACCTTTTCTGCTCTACAGTTGTTATTTAAAAGTTCTCCTGCTCGAATTTGCTGCTCGATTTCACCATATTCGCTCCTTTAATGACGGTGATAGGATAAATCATACCAAGAGAAAAGTCGAAGGATTAGAGAACGTCTTAAATTTTTCAAGTCAGATTCCTTGTTTTCTATATTTTCCTGTATGCAATGGAAAAACCACATTATTTGGTGAACCGAACCTAATTTTTCGAAAAATTGGTCCGGTTCGGGTTCAGGTTTGAGGAGACAAAAATATTAGGGGTTCGGTTCATGGTCCGGTTCGATGGACCCAAAAAACCCGAACTGAACCGGTTCTAAGGGGTTCGGTTCAGGACCGGTTTGCAGCCTTGGTTGTAATGTCTATTGCGTCATGGGGTTTAGATAAATAACGGGCCGGGTTGACCGGTAAGAAGGGCTATGAGACTGCCCCCACCGCTGCATCTGCTGCACCAAAATATATTAAATTGTCACTGAAAATGGAGTAAAAACTCTGTCGAACCAAAACTTTTTAAAGGGAAAGAAAGAATTGGTAAATTTGATCAATCAACAGTGCATTAACATTAATGTTAGCAAAACTGAGCTTATGCTAAGCTCAAAAAGAGGCAAAAGTTAGACTGAAAACAAAGAGCAGAGCTTTGTACTTGCGTCTGTCTCTCAGTTTTACAGCTATTGAGATTGATCGATCGGTTGGTAAACCGATTTCTTCTTCAAATTAGTTACTAATTAATAAAACGTAAACAAAAAAACTCCTTTCCAACGTTTATAGCCTTAAGTTCAGTTTTGGTTAGTCAACGTGTTTACAGGTGGATGGGATGTGAGTCAAGTATAGGGTAGCACAGCACAGAGTCCTGTTTTATGTGCTGACTTAATGGGTGGAACTAATCATTTGCATAATGTGTTCTCTGTGATGGCCGCATATCTTAAATTTTTTTTTTTTTGTGTTCCGTTTCCTTCCCAAAAGCAGATACAACTACGCAGTTACGGGATACATCCACGACGGATGGGCCCTAACATCTTCTCCCAGAGAGCGTGCGCTGGGCTGCTGCTGCTGCTGCGGCTGCCTCTGTGGTGACAAACTTCTTCTTTTTTCCTTTCTTTTTTTTTTTTTTTTGGGTGCCGGCGCAAAGAAATTTTCGTTGATTTTCGAATTTTGCAAACACTTTGATAATTTCACCACTTTGTTTTAGAATGACAGGCTAGCCCGTTATCCTAAATAAATGATCTAACCTTTTATTTGCTATATTTTTGATTATGCCCGTTTTTACCACATTTTTCGAACAAAATGTGTCTGCAACAAATCCTTTTTGTGACTGCGGCTGCTGCTGCTGCTGCTAGTGCTGGCTCCTGGCTGCGGTACGTTTGAACGGCGCAAGACAAACAGCTAGCTAGAGCGTAACTAGAGAGAGAGTGACTGAGAGAGAGAGCAAATGCTCAACTATGAGAGAGAGAGAGAGTGCTGTCTATGTGGGTGGGTGTTTGTTGTTGTTGTTGGTGCACTTTTGTTGCTGTTATCCTGTTCTCTCCGTCTCGCTCTCATGGTCTAATGTGGGCATTAGGGAGGAGGAGGGGGGGGCCTTGTGGGTGTGTATGTACTTTACTCCAATCAACAGGAAAACTACAATAATATACCACAAATTTAGCATTTCTCCAACTACTCGAAACTTTAATTGAGTTTTTCCGGCGGCCCCAGCAAAACCCTCCTCCACGTTTATGCTTGCGAGAGTGTGTGTGTGTGTTTGTGTGTGTGCTGCAAGTGCATCATCATTACGCAGAATCGAAATTGGAGAACTGCAGCCTCCAGAACAGAGTACAGAGAGGTTCCAGCAACAGATTTCCTGTACAATGTGCATATGTATGCTTGCATGTGTGTGTGTGTGTGTGTGTGTGTACATTCCCGGGCTGCACAACAACTACGATAACGACAAATTGTTGTTGTTTTTTTTCTCAATTGTCTTGGAAAGTGCAGCCAGTTGACTGGAGTTGGAGCTGTATTTTCCAGCTGCTTGCTTACCTAGGATATGTGGCTGATTTCTTTCACTTCATTAAGTAGCACAATTTGCTTAAATTTTAATTACTTTTCCCTCCCTCCCCCCCCATCAGCTTGAGCAAGAGCGAGCACACGATGTATACAAGAAGACAATTACGAGTCAGCATCGTAAAACACAAAGTGAAAATTAACAACAACAAAAACGTAGAAACTCCTTACACACACACACACACGCTTGCTAACGCCTTTGGTATGGTACTCACAATTAATGCACTTGCATTCAGCTACAGCTTCAAATATTTATAATTAATCACAAAATATTAGTTTTATTTTTTACATCCGAGAGCTGAGCTTTAATAACAACAAAAAATGCAACCAGCGTTCGACTCTTTGGTCTTTGGGGGACCCTACAGAGCTGCATGCCGTTAGGTTATCGGTAAGAGAGAGAGAGTGAGAGTTAGTGATGGCACTATCGCACACTAAGGGCGATAGTTTAGAGCGCCAGAAAATAATCGAAATGAAAGAAACACAAATAATTTCATCAACTTTTCCAAATAATTTATTCTAATTTGCTGTTTTTTATATAAAAAATTTGAATATATATATAATTTTTTTTTTTTACACAATACAAATACAATTTTTACTTCGGGGATTGCAGGAGGTGGTGGTGGTGGGTGGTGGGTGGTCGGTGAAGGTTAGAGGGTAAGAGGTACAAGGTGATTTTCGCTCCATCGTTTCAATACAATTCGGATTTCTGCATCACCGCCGAAACGAGAGCTTTAAAAGCATCCTCGATCATTATGATATGCAACTGGGCATCCCGATACGAGCACAATTTGGCGCTCTCTGTCAATGGCATTTGCATGGTGGTCACGCCCAGCGATGACTGCGAATGCAGGCTCCTGCCGGTGGTCATCAATATGTTGACACAATCATCGGCCAGTATGGGAAACGTTTCCGCAAACCGGACCATTGCTGGCAAAACATTACGCAGGAATTTGCACTTGGCCGAGGAGGTGAGCAGCGAGAGCGTCGTCTGGATGACATTCAAACAGAACTTGGACACGCCCAGACTCTTGGGTATGGAGTAGTTGAGCACCAGGTGTGAGGTTAGTTCAATGGTAAAGATCTGTTTATCCATTTCGGTTACGTTGAGGAATTCGTGCACGAAATCAATGCAAATATGCATGGACGGCACACTGGCCACAATCATGGGTATGATAGCCTTGGGATATGTCTGAAAGTGCACCAGTTTGGCCAGCGAGGGTTCCGAGATGAACGCCTGATGCACATAGGTGCCAATAATGCCCTGTATTTCACGCAACTCCAATTGGGCCACCCGATCGTTGGCCTTACTCGACATGTACTCCAACACCTCGAGCAAGATGTGAACGGCGGCACTCTCCTGGGATGCAATCAGTGTGGTCTTCAATTCCTCGCGATCGGCATCGGTCTGTACCAGACCATTTTTGTCCAGGACCTGTTTCTGTTGCATATGAACATTTAAATAGGTTTTGGATGCAGCCAGACTGCCTTTAAGTATTCGAAGCAGGATCATTAGCAAATAGGGTGAACAGAACACATGACGCGGACAGCTGGGGAAGAGAGAAAAAAGAGGGGAAAATTTAAAATCCATCTCTAAAAACCAACAACTTGTCAGCTAATCATTTTACAGTTACTTTTCCTCTCTTTCGGAATGGAGAGCACAAAATAAGTGCGCTGCTCCAGACCAAGGTATACTAAACAAGGTAGGCTTACTCGCTCTCTCACAACTTCTTATAATTGTGTCAAAGAGAGCGAGAGCGAGAGAGTAATATATTTCAATACAAAGCCTTCTAAGATACTAAGTAAAGCACAAAAAAATTCGTTCGCGGAGATGCTTCGCTTACAACAGTTGCTTACTGACTGAAATTTAACAAGTTGTCAAGAGAGCGATAGAGTGAGTAGGCCTACCTTGTTTAGTATACCTTGCTCCAGACAACAGACCAGAGTTCCCCAACGATAGCCCCCGGGGCACGAACTTACTTGCCAATTCTTACCGAATGCTTACCGAAGTCAACCTTCATTGTGTGTTAGAGAGAGACACAGTCACGTTTTCGCGCTCTCTGCTTGGGGAACACTGCAACAGACGTTTTACTTGCAAAGCAGTGCTCACTGATTCACACATCCATAACTTCGGCTCGCATTTGCATAAAAACACGACTGACTTTGGCTCAAGGCACGGTTGTCACTTGAAGAAAAATAAATACTCCAAAAAAAAAATTAAAAATAGAACCATTTTCATAGAAAAAGAGCCAAACATTTTTTTCTTCCCTCAAAATATCTCTATGACAATAACGTAAATAGCAGCATTTGGATCTGTGCTCGTACAGAGTTTTTTGCATAGCGTTATATTTAAAATTTAATGTGGTTCTTATCAAACTGATGGCTAAAATATATTTCTTACAAATCCTAAAATAAAGTAATCTCCTCATCTTTATTTCACTTGGCTTCAGTTAACTTTAACATGGCCCATTGGAAATAGTTTCATATGGATCCGATTCATATAAATACTCAAAGTTTTTTAGCTTGCATGGTTGATATGGCAACAGTTCAAGTTTTCTATTTCGAATTCCTTCAAGGAGCCCGACGAAACAGCGCCTTAATATACGACAAGTAAAAATTAAGAACTGTAGAACTTTTTTAGGCAGGCTCTAAGTCATTAAGTTATGGATATTGTCCACAACTTTTCTAAAACAAGACTACCTGATGGACGCCACGTTTGACATAGTCCCAGAATGTTCAATCAGGATCTGAGTGAAAAACGTATAAGTATAAACACATTTCTTTCCGGCAAATTAAATTATGGAAGACCAACTGGATGACATGTCTATAAATGAAGAATCTGATGAAGAAGATGAGGAGTTTGTGGTCACCAAGAGTCAGACGACCATAAAATGCGAAATTTGCGCAGCTAATATGAAATCAATTTTGTTTATGCCATGTAATCACGCAAAAGCATGCATTGAATTTAGAGAAGAGTTAAAAAAGAAATGTGAGCAAAATGGCACTGAATTTCTGTGTCCATTTTGTCGGACTAAAATTAAAAATACACTTAATATTTATATATAAACATACCTCTAACCAATTATTAATAAAACAAAATATTGCATTATATAAGCGTAAACCATTTCAGTAAGGAATTTTAACAAAAAATAGTCAACGAAATTCGGTCTGTGGTCGTTGATTTACAGTTTTTAGCCGACGAATAATCTTTCATAATTTTCTTCCCGGTCGACTTTTCGCCAGGCCGATTTGATACGACAAAATATCGGATTGATACCAAATATTGTGTTTTTATACCCGTTACTCGTAGAGTAAAAAGGGTATACTAAAGTCGTGCAAATGTATGTAACAGGCAGAAGGAATCATTTCCGACCATATAAAGTATATATATTCTTGATCAGCATCAACAGCCGAGTCGATTTAGCCTTGTCCGTCTGTCCGTCCGTCCGTCCGTCCGTCTGTCTGTATGAACACCTAGATCTCAGAGATGGTAAGAGATAGAGGTTTGACATGTATGGGACAAATGCTTCTTTTATCTGCACGCAGATCAAGTTTGTTTCAAATTTTGGCCACGCCCCTCCCGCCCCCGCAATTTGGAAAAAGTTATATCTCCTACAGTTTTAAAGATAGAGGACTCGTACCTTCTAGAGATAGTTAGTAATTAGCAAAATGAATCAATTTGCCAAAACAATGATAAAGATCGGATGAACGGTTCTCAAGTTATAAGCAAAAAAGTGAACCAAGCCCTCCCCGCTACCACCCTAAAAAAATGTTGCATACTTTTTGGATGGTCGCACTAAGAAACGCGGGAACACTGTTAATCATGTTTTTTCATGAGTATATTTTGTTGTGTTTTATATAACATCTTTTTTTCTGTGTGGTGGGCGGAAACTACAACTCAAGACAAATATAAATTTATGGGACAGTCGCTATACAATGCTATTTTCAAACTGACTTTTTGATTTGCTCCTGTGAACTAGTGTTTGTGGTCGCAGCGTCTGTGTAAGAGGACTCATTGCTAGTTGCACCTTTTTTTTTGTAAGAAATTTAAATGTATAATCAACATATAAGGCATATGTTGTGGTGGTGTGTAAACTCTGTTTTACTTAGTTGCAGATTTTTTCAAATTATCTAACGCTTTAATTCACTACTACAATTTTGGAATTTAGTATTAGCAGTAACAGTAACAGGCTTCGATTATAACTTTTAAAAGCGCGATGATATCGAAAAACTGAAAATTTGTAAAATAAGAAGAGACAAAGGACTACTAACTATTTTTTCTGAGATTTTTAATCAGGGCTGCAAACTTCCTAGAAATCGGAAGAAGTCTACACCGGGGTTCGAACCCGCGGAACATTTTCGGTTCGGGCTCACGGAGCTGGTTCAAGAGGTTGCTGAACCAAGGTTAAGGTTCGAACCGGGGTTCAGGAATAATTTTGTTTTATCGTCAGCTCGGACATCCGCCAGTGGCGGATCTAGGAATTGGCTAAGGGCCCTCAAGATCACAAGAGTACAAAGGCTCTGTCAGAATGAGAAGGGCGAATTGCAAAATTAAGAGCCCAAATCCAGATTTCACAAACGGCTTCCTTAATCTCAGACTGTATACATAACATTTTCAATAGTTCACTGGTCTTTTTTGCTTATAACGTGAGAACCGCTCATTCGATCTGTATCATTGCTTCGGCAAATCGACACATACAGGACTGTTCTAGAAATCTCTAGAGATTTTCGTATAAACGATTGCACTTCAAACTAAACTGGAACTACTTTGCTAAGCCCGATAATGCTAACTTGTATCGTATTCGTATTTAATTTGTATTTTAATGGACTCGACAGTTTACAAATATTGAGCGAAACCGAGATTTGTTTACTTTTTCCTAGACAAAAATATATAAAAAAAAAAATATTACGTAAAACAATGGTATACCACAAACTGTAAAAAACATTAAAGGTAAACTTTTGCAGGATGTGTAGGCATATTTTTAAAATTTTACCTTCAAGTATAACAATAATTTCAAATCAAAAACCCGTCGTACACGTCACTAGAACATATTTGTACATTAATTTAGGTTAGCTTTATGAATTTGGAAATGCAACTGTAGTTAAGCTTTGTGGTTAAGTTGTAATTTTTTTACATTTGACGAAAAAATTCAATATTTTTAGTACAAAACCTGCAAATTTAAAAAATTCAATAAAAGGAACCCATGGATGACCGCCTCGACTTTGCTGTATAATAATTCTTTATAGTTCGCGGCCCATCGATGTCTTTTTTGAAAAATTTGGGTTCAGAACGGTCGTATACTAAATATTTACTAATTTCTTTTAAGATGATTCATTCTCAGTTTAGTATTTTGCATATAAATAATTATCATGGAAGGTTAAAAAGCGTCATATCCTCCGTGCGTAAGCTGTTGCGTTTTTTGACGACCCTATAAATGAGGAATTTTCAACTCAAGTGACATTTCGTCTGCAACTTTCTTGATTTTTTTAAAAACATACATCTATAGATGATTAATTTTTCTTGTTTTAAGTAACAATTCAATCACATTGGCGTCGTGAGGACAGGCTGATAAAATCTGAAGTTCTGGAGCCTGAAGAGTCCTACTTCAGAATTGCAGCATTGACGGCAGTAAAAACATGCAAAGAGATCAGAAACTCGGGTTTTTTTTAATTATGATGATGTCCGCTGTCTCTATCATTCTTAAACTTTACTAATGCTAAATGTAAAGCAGCAACTCAGCGAGTTTGTACACTCATTCATGTGTTTCGTGCATACAATTCTTCCATCAATCGACAACTGTTCGCTTAGAGACGCAAGGTGTTTTCAAGAGATAGATAACCGCACAAACTGTTTAAAAAAGTATTATAGAATAGCGGGTAATCAAAATTAGTTTAAATATTGCACCGCATTTTCAACGATCGGTCGTAATATTTCAACCCATATTCCAACGTTCTTCGTTTGGGAAGATGCACTTTTCTCATGCTGATGCCTTTTCATCAAAATATTAATATCATTATGCATTTTTCTAAAATTTCTTGATTACCACAAATATTTTGCTCCTTGCATATTTGGGGTGAATTAAGACATTTGGCTGTGAGGGGGCTTCAGCCCCTATAGCCCCCGATTAAGGCTGGATCTGACATATAACACCGCTCCGATCATGCTAGCTATCTTTTAAAATCTTTTAAAAATCAGTTGTAAGCACAATGATAGTTTTTTCAAAGCTTTAATACATTCGAATTTTAAAGCAATCTTTAAATATCCAGAAAATAAATCAATGAAGTCGTTTACTCGATTTAATATTAGTCACTTTTATTATTATACCCTTGCAAAGGGTATTATAATTTTGCCCAGAAGTTTGCAACGCATAGAAATATTCATTTCAGGGTGACGAGCTGAGTCGATTGAGCATTGTCCGTCCTTCTGTCTGTCCGTCTCTCAGTTTTAAAGCTATCGAGTTGAAACTTTGCACAGAGTCTTCTTTTTACTGCACACTGCTAATATGTCGGAACCGACCGGATCGGTTGACAATATCTTATAGCTGCCATAGGAACTATCGGTCGAAAAGTGGGTCTGTGAAAAACTTTTTTGCTTTTAATGTTAACGTGTCCCAATTTCAGCGACTATTAATATTGTACGCTTTACAGCGATTTGGAAGTTTTTGTCAAAATCGAATGACTATATTCCTATAGCTGCCATAGAAACTATCGGTCGAAAAGTGGGTTTTAATGAGAAATTTTTTTTTGTTCTTAACCCTAGGAGGTTCAACCAGGTCTGCAGACCTTTTCATATAAAAGTGTGTATAACTTTTTGTTTTGGATGTTAGCAAATCCGTCAATGACTTCCTAGACGCGGGGTATTGAGAACACAACGAGCACGAATTCAAACCGATTCTGTGTTTGTATTCGGTTATATTCGAGTTTTCAAAAATAAGTCACAAACGTACAAGCAGGTCTGTGCAGACCTATAATGCAATATGAATGGTACGGTATGCGATTTTGTGAACTAAAGCGGCAATTATTTGTGGGTTTTCCATTAAAAATGGCATCAGCATCAAGTTTTGATGATGATTAAATCCGCACCAGAAGATATCAAAATTTATCAGAAAAAGATAGAATCAAATGGAAGAAAGATTTTGTCGAATGGTTGGCCAGTACTGATGAAAAGTCCGGAAATCTTCTGAGTCATCTGGAAGACGACGGCGACACTGATCCCTTAGAAGACGCGGCTTCCTATGCTGAAACGGACGTCGTCATAAAGCTGAGGATCCATATGACGATAATGATAATTTAGAATATTCTCTATGAAGTCGCCACGCAACTGCCACTGAAGCGCTTGAAGCCGTCGACATGAGCAAAGAACAACGCTCGTCAGGCTCAATTATAAAATACCGTTGACGGGATGGCAAGCTTTGGTCAAGCGCTCCGCCGGCCACAGGTAGAAATCGTGTGCATAACACGTCATTTTTTTAAAAAGATTATCCGAAATCCCATCCACATTTTAGTCGCTAATAACACCTGAGATCGTAAGTAATTACGCGAAACTAACCGAAGCGCCCAGGAGCTATGCTGTCAATGGTCAAACAAGAATCGTGACCAGCCTCCACGAACGTTGACGAAACTCGTTACTGAGAATGCAATATTCGCCTTATTGGGCTTAACTTGTTTGCCGGAATATTCGGGACAAACTGTCAGCCTGTTCTGAGTTGTGGGCCGCAACGGAAGCCCTATTTACAGGGCGACGATGTTCGCACCGATATAAACCCTTCTAAAATATATTCGATTTAATAGCAAGTTGGCAGCCATCGATATTTGAAATACGTTTCTGAAGAACTTGAGCGTCTATATGTCCCGGGTGCTCAGATAACTGTTGACGAGCAATTGTTCCCGTACCGAGGCCGTATGCGCTTTTGCCACAGTATATACCGTCGAAACCTGCTAATGGATTAAAAATCTGGTGGATGTGTGTGATGCCAATTCCAACTACACACTGAAAGGGGATTAAAATATGTTGGAAAACAGGCAAATGAAGAGCGTGGTGGTAAACCGGGGTTGAGACATTGTTCTAAAAATGGCTGAAAATACGCCGGTTCTGGACGAACATGACTTGGCCGCGGTTTTGATGACAAAACGATTGTGCATATGTGGGGCACCATGCGCAAAATCGAAGCCTGCATACCGATCCAAGGGGGGATGTATTTAGCACAGTATTTGGTTACCACAATAAATTTATCTCGAGAAGTTCATACGTGTGCCAAAAGAAAAAAAATCTGTTGTTCTCATCTCTACCGAGCATTATAATAGCAATCTTCATCGACTTATCGAAGTCATCGAAGAAGCCATTTCAAATTTTGGACTACAATATGTGTAAGTCCGTAGCGGACACCATGGATCAGATGGTTGGCGGCTACACATGCCAACGGGCACAAACCCATGGCTTGGCTGCATTTGACATTCGCGACAAATTGGGGTATATCAAGAGGAACGACTGAATCGAGTCTTCCTTATGTAATTGGCAGAACAGTTGGTGGCTCCTTACATGGAACCGAGAGCAACGAATCCTATTGTAAGTGGTATTCAACGCGTCAAACAGGCAATGGCGTTATTCGGGTGCAGGGGTAAGCATTTCTTTTAATCTATTCAAATTTAAACTCACTAATCAACGTTTTTCGCAGGTAGCTACATAGTCCACCGATAGATGATCAACCTGCCCATTCCGCTTCCTCTGCTACTCGATCATGGAGTTCGCTGTGCTATAAAATTGATATACTGCAGCAAAAAACGCGTTTTCATTGCATGTTTTGGTAAAAACACGGTTTGTCAACAAGCGTTCACAAACCAGACACGTGGATTGAATGCCGGTCGTAGACTTAACTTTCCTATTTATGCTTAATAAAAAGGATATATTGTTAGCCAAAGTATAAAAGTATGTTTTAATTGTTCACCGTGTGTTTTTCCCAGCATTAATCCTGTTAAATACAACAGGGCTAAATTGCCGACTTGTAGAGCAGAGAGATATTTTAATGTTGGAATTGTGATAAATAATTTTGTTAAAAATGTCTTGTGATGAATTTGTTCCTGTACTAAATTGACGAATGTTAAGATTGAACTGAATTGCCGTTTTTTGACGTGTTGTATTGACATGTGTTTAATTTGAATGTGATAAAATTGATTTATGCTGAAATTGTATTGTGTTGAATACGACGTGTTGGAAATTGCTTGTGTTAATTTTGTTTTGTGATGAATTTGTGTGTTGAGTGAAATTGTATAAGGTGCTAAGTAGACGGGTCACCGGGATCGGGAGGTCTATGCTGAATTATGCGGCCCTTGTCACCTAATGATGAAATACAGCTAGCTCAAAATGCTGCATTCAGAGTACGCATATTATGACCAACCCAGATCACCTCCACCAGGAAACTGAGATACTGCCAGTAAGGGAGCACCTGCGTGTTTAGCTACCAAGCATTATCCCGCTACTAGGAGAGAAACCCCACAATCTGTCAACATGTACAGAAGCAAAAAAAAACAGCTCACACAATCATAGTCGCAGATAAACTAGATATTCACAAGGATAACATAGTCCTTGGTGGCAGACCACCACCCATCAACAACAAGAAGGAGGAGGGATCACTCCCAAGAGCTACTAGGTCTACCCTAGCCCAACTTTTTCATTTCATATCTCTACGTACGTACGGAAAACAACAACCGTGCATATATAAGACGTTCCAAGAGAGCGAGTGCGTCTACCTTAAACTCAGAGAGTGAAAAAGCTGTTACTCACCTCAGCACTTCCATGGGTTCCAGCAGACTCTCATTGGCAAATGTTCGTCTACTTATCGAGTCCGATGTATGAGTAATGGCCCTCAGAGACATAATCCACAGGGTGGTGGGCAATACGGCATTCAGACGCAGCCAGAGATCATTATACAGATCCTTAATATAGCGGGGCACTGTCTTCTCAAAGACCAGTGGTAAATGCTTCACCAATTGCTGGGCATATTGGGCTAGAGTCTCGGAAGGCAGCAATAACAGTTGCTTGAATACCCTTACGGCCAGATGTGGCTTGGTTTTAATGGTGTTCAGGGCCAGGGCCAGAACCTCCGGCTTTAGTTCACCACTTTTACCCGCCTCGCGACTGATATTCACCAAATTGTGCTCCTCCAGCCAATCATCCACCATGCTGAGATGCGGATAATTGGAGATGATCAAACGCAGCAGAGGATGAAACAGGGACAGGTAGTCATTGTGATACTGATGCGCCTTCTGTAGCAGATACTTGAGGGGCAAACCGCCCAGGAAATTGTTCGAGTACTCCTTTTGCTTGCGTCCACCCAAAGCGCTGAGGTTCATCAGACGCGTGTCCTCGTACAGCATGAGGTAATAGATCATCAATAGTTGTGCGGTGAGGGGACAGGCCACCTCCACCTGACTCAGCTCCTCACTCTCCCGCATGGGCGGCAAATCCTCCGCAAAGAAGGTCAACTGGGAGGTGCGAAACACATGTAAAACTTCGCCCTCGGTAAAGGGTCGATGCATGTGATCGATGTTGACCTTGCCCGTGGGATTTGGAATGATCAAGGTGTTGACAAACACCTCGACCAGGGCGGGCATTACCGGATGCACCGGCCGTACCGAGCTGCAGATTTGCTTGAAAATCCACGATTTGATGGGAACTTTGTGCTTGAGAAAGGTGCGCGATTTGAGCAGCTGATGGATGCAGTGCACCGGCAGGTAACCGGGAATGGTGCCATTCAGTTGAGGTGTGACTGGAACCCGTACGGCATGCAAAGCCACCACCTGCTCGGTAAACAGATCCTGTGTAAACAGCTGCTTAATTCGATTGGTGCTATTCGGACGTATGGGTATCTTCATGGCCAAGGTGGAGCAGACCATTTCACTGATGGCAGTGATTTGATTGCTATGGAAATGAATGGCCAGCAGTAAGAGCATCTCACCCAGGGAGGTGCTGGTGCCGGAGCGCTTGCAAAAGAAGGCATCCTCGCGTATAAGCCACTGCAGCCACTCCACCGCCTTGTTCTCTAAGGGTATGGTGGACACCAGCGAGGGGCAGGCTATCAGCATGCACAGGGCCAGGGTTACAAAGCGTACACCCGAGGCTGTGGCCTGGGGACAGCTGGTTACCAGCTGGGACAAGGCATTGATCTCGTCATCATTGAACTTGAGGCCTCCTATGCCCCTCAGAGCACAGTAGAGCCTCAGCAAAACCGCTCCCTGCAGATTAAAGTCCTTCAAATCCGCCGCATTGCTGGTTATTTGTATAATCTTCTGCAGCAGCTCCACACGCACCAGATTCAAAGCATCCCCCTTGCGCTTCTGACTCGAGCGTATGTAGACCGCAAACCAGGAGCGTAGATTCTGATCATTGCCCAGCAACAGTCCTGTGAGAAAGGCAATCTGTGGAGCACACAGAAAAGATTACTCTCATGTAAGCTTCTGTTAACCATTCAACCTACCAAATCCTCGGGATGCTTCAGCGCCAGCTTTAGCATAAACGACGGCACCTTCATCATGTCCACACACATGGAACGATTGGCCAAAGCCTGCGACGGATTCATCTCACTCAAAGCCATCAGCAGTGTCAGTCTGTGCCTGCCATCGCTGCCCTCCTCATCACAATTGGCTATCACATGCGACACCACATCCCTATAACAATCCGGAAAATTGGCCACCAATGCACATATAATCCTATGACCATTCGGCACATGCACCAAGGCATCCGTCAGCTCTAAAATATTCAATAGAGAGGGCAGCTCCGCCAAAGCAATGCACAAAATATCCACCACTTCCTCCAAATAGATGCCATCGTCAAGTATCTCCGAATGTAAGGCCGGCTTTTGATCCGTCACCTGTTGCTGCAAATTGAATATCTCCGACAACACCACCCGCACCTTGCGCGCCACATCCGCCCGCTCGAAACCCAAAGCTATGCCCGACTGCAGTCCATATTCCGGATGCTGTTGCCCCTCAAAATACACCGACTTCTGTCGCGTTTGCAATTCCTTTTTCAGTTCATTCTCCAGCTCATGATAGTTGACCTGCAGATAGGACACTATGCTGTTCACTACCTCAATCCCAATGAGCACGGCCAGTATCTGTTTGCGCGATTCCATCGACGATTCGGTGTTATCCAGCGGCGACAGCAGACTCATGCGCACCAGCGACGGCAACACCGGACGTATCTCTGTCTCCGGATAGCTGGCCAGTGACTTGATGTCCAGATTTTGCATCGCACCGAACACACGGGCCGTCACGTCGTACATCTTGACCGGCATCCTCAGGCAGCAGGACTCCAGCAATATTATTGAGGCGGGCAAGAGCCCAAGCCTGGTTGGGTTATGGGTATAAATGTTTTGTTGGTACAAAAATTTCTGGCTAGGATTGGGGAATTAGCCACACTGCAGCCGACGTTTTCGATTTCTGTTTTCTGCAAAGATCTGGCAGCGCCAGTCACGGCCAGTCACGCGCCGTCTCTAACTCCGATAATGCCGATAATTTGTCAAAGACAACGCCGATAATTTGTCAATTTCGATAACTTACCGTTTTCCAACACTGGTTTTTCAACACTGGATTTTCAACACTGAAATTGACAGCGAAAGCAGCGGCAGTATGGCGAACATTACAGTGCACGCTCGAGATAGCAAACGGTTTTTAAAAGATTTAAAAAGAAAAGAACGAACCATCTTGCTAATTTATTTTTATGACTTTATTGCTTGAGAAAATCAATAGGAGTGTTCCTGATTCTGATTTCAATTTCGGTTTCACCAGATAAACTGAAGAAAATTACCATAAAACTGTCACACAAAATCAAAATCTAATCTGATTATTAGAAAAAATAATTTAATAAATTCCGAAATATGCCAAAGAAAAGTGGTAAGACAGCGTTGATTGAAACAATCAAAAAGACTTTACTCGCGGAGTAACATTTAAGTAACATTTCAGCAGTCAAACTCAATTAAAACAACTCTCAAAATCGAGTAAAAACAAAAATTAAAACAAGTCAGAGTGTTGCAGTCGAGTGCCCCGACAGCAAAATACCCTGTACGCTTGACTCATTTGCCAAACAGGAAATGCTATGCCTAGGTATTGGGAGGCCATTAAAAGTCATGTTCGTTTGCCTGAACAGTAGAGTCTTGTCGGCGCCTCGAACGACGCAAAGTGTCAGCTGATTGTTCTTGCTGCCTTACACTCGAATCTTGTCGGTGTCTTGACCGTCGCAAGGAGTCATTTCGCTGTTCAGTCTGCCTAAATCTTATATTGCGTCTGAGATCTTGTCGACGCTGACTGTCAATAAGCTGTTCAGCTTCACTATATTCAATATTTGCCCTTCTTTCTCTCTGTGAAGCTGCATTCTGTTCCCTCTCAGTATTAGTCCTTTCTATATTCGACCTATTTATCTGATTCCTAGCCCTTTGCCGTTCAGCTCTATTTAATGCAGAAATTCTACTGGTTCTTGGCATTTTTGAGGTTATTATATCGAATACTTGCACTTTGATGAATATAGATTCCAAAGGGCCAAAAACGTCTTATTTTAGTAAATTTTTTAAATTTTCTTTAATTAATTTTGTAGTTGTTAGAGTTGAGCTAACTTTTTCGACTGAATATATTTACATATTACATGAATTTGAATTTTCTGTTTTTTATAGGCCTGCTTTTCTAATAAATATAAATTTCAAATATATGAAGCGGCGCACTTGCATTACTACGGTATTTTTGCCCGGATCTTATTGTGGTTTTAGAATAGAAAGATCAAATTTCGTACCTATACCTAACTTAATATTATTAAGGTTCAAACTTTAAAATTTTGGCTCTGACAGTTTTTCGCTGTTAAAATAAGGAGGAGGAGGAATTTTCGAAATCTGAAACAAACTTGATCTGGGTACGGTATACTCCTACATACATGCAACAATTTGTGGCTCTATCTCTTATGGTCTCTGAGATAAACGCGTTTGTACAGAGAGAGAGACAGTTTTTCGCTGTTAAAAGATGGAGGAGGGGGAATTTTCCAAATCTGAAACAAACTCGATGTGGGTACAGTATACACCTACATACATGCCAAAAATTGTGGCTCTATCTATTACAGTCTCTGAGATCGACGCGTTCATACAGACAGACAGACGGACAGACGGACATGGCTAAATCGACTCGGCTGTTGATGCTGATCAAGAATATATATACTTTATGGGGTCGGAGGTGCTTCCTTCTGGCTGTTACATACATTTGCACAACTTCATTATCCCCTTTTCCCATTTTCAATGGGTACTGCTCTAACACTTCATAATATCCCCGTTTGCAATTCAAGTGACCCGCACGTTCCTGAGTGTGACCATAAAAACATGTTTTACGGTCCGTGGGGTTAAAATGTGTGGTAGGCAAAAGGGCTGCTTGGTTTTCAAATTTTGCTTATAACTTGAACCGTTCATCCAGTATTTTTATCATTTCCGCGGCCAATCGCTTCAATTTTGCTAATTCTAACTATCTCTAGAAAGTACGAATCGTCTATCTTCAGAAGCCGTGGGAGACTACCGGACGTTTTTGCCTTAAAAGCGGGGGCGGGAGGGGGGGTGCCGTCAAACCCTCTATCTCTTTTTGTGCGACGCCACGGCGGCGACTCCATAAGTGGGCTTGTATGGAGCTGGTTGGCACGTATGAAGCCGCGGCTATAAATACTTCTAGTTGTGATATCGTTATGAAATTTTCACCAAAATTCTAGAAAAAATATTTTAAATTCATAATAAAAAAATTGACCGTATCTTACGACTATATCCTATAGCTGCCATAGGAACGATCGGTTGAAAAAGTTCTTTTAGTGAGAAAAACTTTTTTGTTTTCCATGCCAACGTCTCCGAACCTCGTATTTATAAGTTCTCTATGCTTTCAAATAATTTCGACAAGTTTTATGAAAATCGGACAACTATATAGTATAGCTGCCATACAAAAGTTAAGTTTGGAAAAAATCTTAGTATGAGCAACTTTTTTATTTTCGATGCTATCGCTCCCAAACTCGTTACTAATCAATATTATATGCTAACACACAATTCTGTCAATCTTGATCCAAGTCCAAGTTTTTATACCCTTGGAGAGGGTATATTAAAATTGTCCGGATGTTTGTAACGCATAGAAGGAAGCATCTCCGACCACATAAAGTATATATATTCTTGATCAGCATGACGAGCTGAGTTGATATAGCCATGTCCGTCTGTCCGTCCGTCCGTCCGTCTGTCCGTCTGTCCGTCCGTCTGTTTCTATGCTATCTCCTCCGTCAGTTTTAAAGCTATCTTAACCAAACTTTGCACGAAGTCTTTTGGTACAAATACGCTGCACATTTGTCGGAACCGGCCGGATCGGATGACTATAGCATATAGCTGCCATAGGAACGATCGGTTGAAAAAGTAGTTTTAGTGAGAAAACTTTTTGTTTTCGATGCTATCGCTCCCAACCCGTATTTATGTTTTCTTGCTTCACATAATTCACCGAAATTTATCAAATCGGCACTATAAGTATAGCTGCCATACAAAAGATAGGTCTGAAAAAATTTAGTGAGAAAACTTTTTTGTTTTCAATGCTATCGCTCCCAACCCTCGTATTTATAAGTTTTCTATGATTTCACATAATTTCACCGAGTTTTATCCAAATCGGACAACTATAGTATAGCTGCCATACAAAAGATAGGTCTGAAAAAAGTCTTAGTAAGAAAAACTTTTTGTTTTCAATGCTATCGCTCCCAACTTTTAGATCATTATACATTTACGTTAGTTATTATAATAGGACTCACAAATTGAGAGTTTATGAAAACGATGAATATCGTATAGCCATATAACAAACTGGCAGCATATATCATGCTCAAGGGTATATAAACTTCGGTACAGCCGAAGTTAGCTTCCTCTATTTTTTTTTATTACATTAACAATTTTCAATACCGTCAAATCCCCTTTTTCAATTAAAATTAGGTTATCAACAAAATCACCTCCAATGCCGTCAAGAACATCATCCTGAAGTTTTACAATCCGCGACGCCGTGTTATTGATGTTTGCTCATGTTTGTCTCTATGAGAAGCGATAAGACCTCAAAGATGTTAGCTTTGGTGCACAATTGATTTGTTGGAATGTTGCACGATTGTAAAGCACAAGCAGCAGGTTCATCGGTTTGATAACTAAAATCTACTTTCGGACGTCCACGCAGAGGTCTTTTAGCCATTTCTTGAGACATACTAGGGGTGCGTTTATTTGAAACTGTTTCCTTATCATTAAGACAATTTGATTGATATTGGAGAGCCGAAGGCCTCGACGCTAGCGCTTGTCCCTTATAATTAATTATAATATTTTTATTTTATAATGTATTATAACTAATTTTAAAAAATAAAATAAATTGATTGATATTCAAAAACTGATGCTTTTTTACGTTTGTATTGAATCCAAAATGCATAAATTTTTTACATATGCACCCAATACATTTTGTAAGATCGCTCATCTCGGGCATTTAGCCGATATTTTCAATACTGCTTTGCACATCATCGCCTCCAGTAATTTTTCTGCATTGGTGCCCATTTCTGTGCACCAACAATTGAAAATATAGAAGCGTGTAAATACACACTGATATGAGTCGCCTACCAAAATAAAATCGAAAAAGAGAAAGTGCAATCAAAATTATAATTTAAACTTAATAAGAACACTAAACACGAATGACGAACACAAAGACACAGCACAACTACAAGGCAAAGCAGCTGCTTCGGAAGGCAAAATTGACCTTGAAGAAAAAAAGACGGAGTTAGTATATTGTTAATTGTGCACACATCTGCAAATATCTGTAGCTAATTTTAATTTTGTATTATCTTAAGACCCACACAAATCCACTGAAAAAGAAATGAATCGGGGGATCTTGGGGGAACACAGCTAAAACCTTAAGTAAACATTATAAAGACGCACAAAAATTGTTCAAAAAACTGAATAAACTAAAGCAGTAATTTCATAATTAATACAACACAAGTTGGCTTTTATTAATATAGGAACTTAAAATAAATACCTTTAACTTCAAAATCCACTAAAAATAGTTTAAATTCGGGAACGTAATTAATCGACTGATCACTTTGAAGTTCGCTTTTGTTGTGAAATATTCGCCCTGCGTGCAGCTGCTTTGCAAAATTGAACAAGTGCTCACGCTTTCAAGGCAATTTTTGTAAAGTCCCGTTAGGTTTCCAGAAAAAACCCGATTGCCATTAAGAAGATTGGACATTTAAGAGACAATTTGTCTACATTTTGTTCAAAAATTCTGTGATCGATTTTTTGATTTTTGGCCTATGGACGCAACCACTGTGTACCTAACTAGAGCTTTGCTTAATGTGTACTTACTCTTAAGACTATTATATCAGTTTTATATATATATATTTTATTATGTATTTTAACTTTACTTTTGCTGTTTGGTCTTAATAACAGCAGCTGTAAAACTTGCTTTTGGCATTTCTCTCTTTGCCACAACTGGCCACACTATTTAATCTAAATTTATTTTTTTATAAACAAAAGTGAAAATGAGCAATAGCGATAAAACCAAAATTAATGCACAAATCAAGCATGTACCCAAAGATGCGCAGGTCATTATGTCCATACTCAAGGAGCTTAACATACAAGAGTACGAGCCACGCGTGGTCAATCAACTGCTAGAATTTACCTTCCGTAAGTACACAAAAAAAAAGAGAGTCATCAATTGCCATTCACACCTGTACCGTAGGCTATGTCACCTGCATACTGGACGACGCCAAGGTCTATGCAAATCATGCACGCAAGAAGACCATTGATCTGGACGATGTTCGCTTGGCCACTGAGATGACTCTGGACAAAAAGCTTCGCCGGCCACCCACACGTCATGTCCTGGCCAAAGTGGCCGAGGTGCGCAACGCCATGCCCTTGCCGCCCATTAAGCCGCACTGCGGTTTGCGTCTGCCCCGATCGCTATTGCCTGACCGGTGTCAACTATAAACTGAGGGCCACCAATCAGCCCAAGAAAATGACAAAATCCGCATTGGAGGGACGCACACTTAAGACCGTGGTCAAACCGGTCAGCAATGCCAACGGGCCCAAGCGTCCGCACTCGGTGGTGGCCAAACAGCAGGTGGTGACCATACCAAAAGCCGGTCATTAAGTTTACCACCACCACAGCCAAGACGGTGTCCTCGGTCACTGGCGGCTCCTACCGCAGAGTGAAAAACGAACCGAATGCGGAGCAAATGAAAATGGAGGTGGATAGCGATGCGGCTGCTGCGGGCAGTATTGCTAGCTCCAGTGGAGGGGCGTGGCGGTGAAGCGTGAACGAGAGGAGGATGATTTTGAATTTGCAGCAAATTAAACACAAAAATTTTGAATAAAAACTACAAATATATATATATTTTTTCAATCTCTAAAGCGAGGTGTTTCATTTGAGAGCCAAAATGATGGCACAGCCCAAATCCATGATTTGCAAATACTCAGAGCCGCCGTCCTGCAGGCGATAGCAGCATTCACCCATCTTGTCGCATATTTGGGCCTTTTGGGCATCCGTCAAGGCGGAATGCTGGACTATGTACTCCACAAACTGTTCCATCATTTGTCCCACACTGTAGGCCGAGTAGCCAATCCTCTACAAACTTCTCCAAGCGACTGTAGTTGCCCGGAACGGCAGACATCCAAATAGTCCTCCAAATAGTAGTCTGTAATGATGCCCGACATCTCAAAGAGATCGGCCTTGTTGATGGCATGCTCGGCCCCCTTGAGACGGTAGCAGGACTGCAAAGTGGTGATGGCTCTACGCATATCCCCGCCCGATATCTCTACAATAGACTTGTAAGCCTCCTCCTCAATCTGCACCCGCTCCAGCTCACAAATGTGACGCAAGCGGGCAATTATGTGCTCCTCGCCCAAAGC
>JAEIFU010001759.1:0-59068 GCA_018904235.1 Lordiphosa stackelbergi | reverse complement strand
GTGTTTTGATCTGATTACGATTTGATTCAAATTCAACAATTTTGGTCGAAAGTGAAAACCGGAACAGGATTGTTAGTGTTTTTGGAAAATCTGTTAGTCTTTATATTGTAAATGAGTTTAAAAGAGAAGCAAAAGATGCTGAAGGCTACTTCTTTATTAGATTTAGTTCATTTAATTTTCATTTTCAGACCTAAGCTAATCTGGCCAGTACTGAATATCGTAAATGGCTTAGTGGCAAAAGATTGAGCTAGAAGAAAAAATTTAAGTAGTACTCTAAAAACATTGAGGTCTAATTTGTATCTGGTCATTTGTGAATATCGTAAATAAGTTTAGGAGACAAATCTATTAGTAAAAGGCTGATTTGGGCTTTAAGAGAGCGTAATATGGCTAAACTCTCAGTTAGTATATTTCTGACTGCTGAATATCGTAAATGGTTTGTTTGTGAAATATGTAAAAAAACGAGTACCAAAGGATTTATCTGGGAATTACTGAGATGGCAATATTATCAGCGTAAGCCACCACTACGTGTCCCTCAGCTTCCAAGAGCCGCAGCAGTTGGTTAACTGAGAACGGAGAGAGAACACCGCCTTGCGGAGTGCCTCTGACCTGCTGGTTAGCAATTGGTCGATGAATCTTACCAGCGGTGCATCTGTTCCCACATATGTCAAGGCAGAGGTGATGGCTTCCGATACTAAGGAGTATTCGCTTACTTCAAGTGATCTTTCAATACTTGATTTTAGAAAGTGCAGGGCGGTTTCGGTGGACCTGCCCTTACTCTAAGCATGTTGTGTGAGCTAGTTACTCGGGACTTAAAGTTTGCCTTAGGTGTACATCTCTATAAGACTCTCGAGCCTAAAATCTTTCGGTTTCCAGTGTAAGAAAACTCAGCACACTAATTTGTTTATAGGATCCATTCGCCCAAAACAGTTTGGAGTTCACCCTGTTTGTACCCTGCTTAACTACAAACCGAAGCAATTCCTATGCATTTTCAAACAGTTTTTGAAATGACATTAATTTGGCTTGATCTCGTCACATTTTTAAATGATTCTCGTTAGCAAATTATAAAAAGCCGGGCCATAATTGTTTTTGATTTTTTTTCCTTTCAAGGTTTTTAGTGTTTTTTTTTTGTTTGTTTGTTTTTGTTTTAAGTTTAATTTTGTTTTAGCGTCACATAAGCATTTTTAGTTAGTTAGTTTGTTTTTGTTTTTGTTTTTGCTTTGCGGTTGTTGTTCTTGTTGTTGTTTTCTATCAAAATCAGAAAAAAATATAAACATGTATATATATGGATGTATATAATATATATATATATATTAAATGTATATGTATATGTACGTGTATATGCAATAACATTTATATCCTCATAATCATAATAAGTAAATACATATAAATATGTTTGTTAATGTGTGTGTATATACCTAATAATGCATCGTCCTGCCGTCGTCTTCCTCTTTGTTTGTTCACAAAAAAAAAAAAAAAAAAAAAACTAGATCCAGCTCCTGCTCTTTCTACTCCTCCGGTTGCTTTGTTAACATTGTCACAGTTCAATGGCGAATAAACATAACAATTGATTTTTTTGCTTTAAAACTTATGCTTAATGTTAAATCGTTTGTTCTGCTTTCTTTCAACTTTTTACAAACATTCCGCTGTGTGTGTGTGTGTGTGTGTGGATTTATGTGAGGCGCTTTGGGTTTTAACTTTTAAAAAGCTTTCAGTTTACATTCATTTGAAACATCTTTTGATTAGACATACAACTAAGTATGAGAAATTTGTGTGTGATGGTGTAAATTTGCAGCTAATCCTAAAGTAGTTTTTACTCTTCTCCTCGGGAAAAATGTTGTGTGTGTGTTGTGTGTGTGTGGGTATTTGGGTTTGTGATTTTAGTTGAAATGCAGCTGTAGTTTTCGATAGTTTTAGTAAACGCTTCAAAGTACCGTCTCCATTTCGGCAATTTCCGTTTTGTAGGACCTTTGGATTAAACAAAAGAAATAAGAATAAAACATATAGAATCGGTATACAATTTGGAACATTTTAGACACATTCACATCAAGGAAAAGTGCTGATAGACAGACATGCAGGTTCAATATTAAGTAAAGTGCAGTTTTCCATAATTACAAGTTAAGGGGATAAAGATCGTAAGAATAAGAAAGAGGTGGCGAACGTGGATATGAGGGAATTTTTTTTATATAACTAGTTTGTGATCCCTTGACCCTTGATACATATTTTCACATAACTCTGCACACATTAAAGACGGAAAAAAATGAAGCAGAATTGGTCTAGCAAACATCTTCAGTTTGGTCTATAATTTAACCATGAATCGTTAAAGTTAATAGTTAGCGACCTTTCTAAATCGTAGAATTTGAGTATTGCGAGCTCGAGGTCAAGAAAAACACACAGATGTTTATGCTGTTTTTCCAATATATTTCAGTTGCTCCTCGGCAAACCATCTTCAGGGACACTACAAAACAATTTCCAATTACAATGTAACATTGACTTAATACAAAAAACACAAACTTTTTTACATACATTGTTTTACACGTCTGTTCCGTTCGGCGTGGAGTTGGATACTGAGTTATTGTTTGGTCAGTAAGTGTCTGTATAGGTGCGCACAGTTCTCTGTGTCCGATTTGTAGTTAAGCCGTTTGTCAGTGTGTGTGTCTATTATATACAACATCTCAAGAGTGAAGCGTTTGCTGTAGGATTGTTGTTGCTTCAAAATTCGGTGAGTGTGCGCACTCCGTACAGTGTGTCCGTTTTTTGAATGGTGGTTTGATGTCTGAGTTTGTAGTCTGATTTGTGTTGAGATATCCTAGTTCTAAGTTTAGATTTTGTTGTACCAATGTACAATTTGTTGCAGCTGTTTTTTGCATCTCCATTACATGGAATCTTGTATATCACATTGCTCCTATCGAATGTATCTACTTTAGACTTCGTCTTATTGAAAAAGTTCTACATTGTGTTCTTTAATCTAGCAAAATAACCCGACGCGCTTCGCTGCGCCTTCAACAGTATAGAACCAAACAATATTAGATATAATAATACCCCGTAGAACCCAGAAATCGAACTTTGCTGATGGGTTTTCCTCCAACTCCCACCCCCATCCCACCCACTCTACACCCAATTCCACTCCACCTACTTCCCCCAGTTCCCACTCACTTCCCAACCACTTCCCACCCCCCACTTCCCACCACATCCCACCCACTCCCACCACATCCCTCCCACCTCCCACCCACATCCCCACCCACATCCCATCCACTTCCCACCTACATCCCACCCACATCCCACCCACTTCCCATCTGGACTCCACCCACACCCCTCCCACTTCCCTCCACATTCCACCCACTTCACAACCACTTACCACCCATTTTCCACCCACTTCCCATCTGCATACCACCCACATCCCACCCACATTCCTCCCTTTTCCCGCCACATTCCACCCACTTCACAACCACTTACCACCCACTTTCTACCCACTTCCAAATTAACTAACCACCCACTTCCCACCCACATCCCACCCATATCCCATTCACTTCCCAGTGGACATACCGACGTTATTTCCAACATCAGAAAATGAAAACACAAATGAAATCCCATTTTGACCTTACAAACCGAGTTTCAAGTTAATCGGATGAAAAATAGTTATTTCGCATGTAGAATTTTCCGGGCATTTTCAAGCCTGGGGCGGATTTTCCGACTTTAAAAAATCTCATTTTAATTTATTTCGTATTTTGTCCTTACAAACCGAGTTTCAAGTCAATAGGATGAAAATAGTTATCTTGCATGTAGAATTTTCTGGGAATTTTTCCGACCGTCAGGTCAAATTTTCCAACTTCAGAAAATCACATTTCAAACTATTTCGTATTCTATCATTACAAACCAAGTTTCAAGCCAATCGGATGAAAAATAGTTATTTTCGTGCAAATTTCGGAATTTTCCGACCATTGGGTCAAATTTTCCAACATCGGAAAATCCACCACAAACTATTTCGTATTCTATCCTTACAAACCGAGTTTGAAGCCAATCGGATGAAAAATAGTTTTTTGCATGCAGAATTTTCCGGCCATTTTCCTCGTGGGCGGATTTTCCAAAATCGGGAAAACACGTGTCGAATTATTTCGCGTACTATGCTTACAAACCAAATTTCAAGTCAATCGGATGAAAAATAACATTTTTCCCATACAAAATTTTCCGACGCTTTTCCGACTTTTCCGGGTGGAATTTTCCAAAACCCCGTCTTAGTACGCACTCTTACCGTTTAGGCTGTGCGATGATTGCCAATCAGTCAATCAGTCAGTCAGAAAGACACTCTCTTTTATATTTATAGAGATTATATTATATATATTAAAATATATTATAATTTTTTTATTATCTACTTTTTCTAAATTAATATATAAATAGACCGTTAGTTATTTTTTTTCATTTTCTCATATATTCATTTAATAAAATAAAGAAGATAAAAAGGTGGAATAAGGGGGAGAAAAAAAAATAAAACAAAAAATATTTTATTTTCTCCTCCCCCAACATATATTTTTTATATGTTTTGTTAACACTATATATTTTTTTTACGGTGTTTTAAGCGTCCGGTGTATGATTCTACAATATTTTAATTATTATTCTACAGAGGCCATCCGAGGGTGCACCAAGAGAGGACCAAATTGGGACGAGCGTGGGTTCCCCCCTTTTCGTTCTTTGGGGGTCAAAATATCAAAAAAAAAAGAGGGTAGTTTTTAAAAAATAAATTCCTTTTTTCCCTTTGAAATAAGCTCTATTTTGAGCAGTTTATCCACCAAATTGTTATTTTTTAGTCTGTAGTCTTGTCGTCGGATCTTGTCTTAATTTTTCTATATTTGCACATGTCCCCTAATATATCTATCATTTTCCTCCTATAGTTGTCTTTTTCTAGTACAACAGTTTTGTTTCCTTTGTCAGAAGACAAGATTAGAGTATTGTCTGTTCCACTGTGGCAAGTATTCCTCGATCTCTTGTGTTCTGTTTGTTCTTGGTTTTGGCATCTTTCACCAGCAAAGAGAATCTGGTCCGCGCTGACTCTTGTTGTTCTTTGTCTTGTATAGATTGTACGAGCTCCTCTCCGTCAGCTATGTAATTGAAGAGATGAAATCTCTTGTTGTCCACTGGTAACGCAAACTTCGGGCCTTTTGCGAGCAACGTTTCAATATTGTGGCGAGGAACTCGGACTTCGCTTTGTTGACGAACCACTCCTTATGTGTCCGCGAATTCGCTCGCGAACCTCAAAGCGAATAAAAAACGAATAAAACCTTCGTTTACGAATTCGCCAAACGTTCGTTTATGATACTTGTCGACTTAGTTTGTGGCAGGAAAACATTTGTAGGCGAACATAAGCGTGCGTTGTTACAGGTGGCGACGAGGATGGGACCAATGTCAAGAAGGGGTGCAAATGGGATAAAAATAAGGGAGGTAGGGAAAAACGGGGAGCATCCAAGACAAAAAGGCGAATGTTCTCGGTGTTGGACGGAATGATCATGAGTTTAGTCGATTATGTCCTGCTAGATCTATGAGATGTAACAAGTGTGATCGGATTGGTCATTATGCCATCAAATGCAGGACCGCTTCTAAAAGACCGTTAACCGGGTTTGAAAACAAACATGTAAAGCGCGGTAGAGGTAGTAATTGGAATGTCCGTTCAGTTTCTTCCGATATTCCTACGGCACACGGTCAAGAAAAATGGAAGGCAAACTGTTTTAAAGTGACAAGCGATGAATCAGATATAACGATCGTATGCCGAGTAGGCAGTATTTCTGTGAAAATGATTATCGATTCAGGTTCCCGATATAATTTGGTAAGTGAAGCGGATTGGGAAAGGCTTCGTAAAGTGGGAACTGCTATTCTAAATGTCCGAACTCATTCGGTCAACCAACCTTTAACGGTTATAAAAGTATTTGAAGCCCCCATATCTGTAAAGGATAATTTGGAAAAACTAGTGCAACCTTCTATGTGATAAAACATGGAAGACAGTCGTTGCTGGGTATGGAGTGGGATTGGAAGTATATAAGATAGGCACAAGAGATATACTGCTATTCACAAAGTGGGTCGGTTTGGCGGTCAAGCTATCAATTGATCCTTCCATAAGACCAATAAAACAGCCTATGAAACGAATTCCGGCAGCGTTGGAAGATAAAGTATCAGATCGGCTCAATGAACTATAGGGATATTATGGAGACAGTCACAGGTCCCAGCGCTTGGATATCACCTATAGTTTTGGTGTTTAAAGGGAATGGAGACATTCGACTTTGTGTCGACAAGCGTCAAGCCAATAAGGCAATTCGCAGAGAAAATTATCCCCTTCCGACATTTGATTCCTTTATGACGAAACTAAAGGGGGCCAAGCAACTTGAACTGGATGAATCAAGCAGGGAGATCACTACTTTTATCACATCTAAAGGTCTATTTCGATATAAGAGATCACAGGATGTTGGAACAATTGTTGTCTCCGTGCTCTAGGGCCCTTAATTATCTGGAAGATGATATGAAATTAGAGCATGATAATGCGGTCAAAGAAGTATATACCATTTTTTGAATCGGGCAAAATGTATTGAAAAGACAAAAAGTTTAAAATTTTTGGGCCATATGCTGTCAGATAAAGGAATTGCCGTGGATCCGGAGAAGGTTAGAGTTATCACTGAGTTCCGAGCACCGAAGAACAAAGAGGAAACCCGTAGTTTTTAGAACAGCACAGATCCATTGCGTCGCCTTCTAAAGACTAATGCCAAGTTCGAGTGGGGCAGAACGGAGGATGAGGCGTTTCAGTATTTAAAACAGAAAGTGGCCGCAGCCTCTCGTTTGTCATATTTTGATCCAAAACATCGGACTTGTCTAGTGGCTGACGCTAGTCCTGTTGCTTTAGGCGCAGTACAACAATTTGGCAACGACGCAATTATATCTTTTGCTTGCAAAAGTCTATCGGACGTGGAGAAACGATACTCCCAAACGGAAAAAGAGAGTCTTGCCCTAGTCTGGGCTGTAGAGAAATTCTACTATTATCTCGCCGGACTGGAGTTCGAATTAATCACTGACCATAAACCTCTGGAGATAATTTTTAAACCGACCTCGAAACCTCCCGCTAGAATTGAAAGATGGTTACTTAGACTTCAATCATACAGGTTTAAAGTAATACATAAGGCAGGCAAGGAGAATATTGCAGATTCAGTGTCAAGGTTATGCAACACTTTCGATTGGAGCGGGGAACAAAATATTTTTCAAATAGTCTCCACCTCTGTCCCAGTTGCCTTAACAATATCTGAGGTTGTCAACAAGAGCGCAGAGGATGTAGATATTATCGATGCTATATCGGGCCTGAACAATTCGTGGGAAAAATTTACATCAAATTGTTACTACCCTTTTCGGTTGGAATTGCAAAGTGTGGGGCAAATGTTACTGCGAGGCACACGATAAGCCATTCCATAGCTGCTGTGATCAAAGGGTACTTCTTCTTGCACATGAGGGTCATTCTGGCGAATCGGCGATGAAGCGAAAAAAGGGATAAGGAAAAACATTGGCCGACAAAAGAGAGAAGCCAGGGAGACGGACATTAATGTAGGCGAACGTGGTTTTCCCAAGCAAACTTACTGCTAATTTTGATACTACGGAATATAGTGTGGTGAAAATGGATGGTAGTATGGTAGAAATCGTTGGAGGAGGAAAAAGATATGCCACCATCTTAAGAAGGTGCCAATTGCAGCAGTAGCAACTTCTATGTGTCCGGATGCAGGGTCGTCTTTGGAATCAGTTCCGTCTGCAGATATTAATGTAACATCGGAAGATGCGGCAAATGAACTGCAGCAGACTGTTAATGATTAAGCGAACATGTTGGAGTGCAGACTCAAGGTGAAGAAGAGCATTCCTCGGCACAGTTCGCCGGGCTTTAAGAGGAAGAAGGAAACTAAGCAGCTCGAAAGAAAAAGAAGGATGTAGGAACCTAATAAGGAGCACGCGACGAGTTTGCTGTCAACACAAACACTTCTACAACATGTACACACAAGTATATCTACTATTTAGTTGAAATTCAGTTACGAACCGAGTAACATCTAATAAAAGCGTGCGTTGTTACACATTTTATGGTCAGTTTAATCGACCCACTGAAGCGGCTATTCGGGCTATTGTGACTAAATTTCGCACCAAATTTACATTGTGTAGTAGGACACGGCCACTCTGGCAGCATCTAGTATATTCTATTATTATATTGTTATATCTATGCGTTTATTAGTTCTTGCTTTATCGATATACAATCTAGCCGATAAGTATTTAAGCACTCATTGTTATCGATAAGTTGTGGCGACTCAGTCCTGATCGAGCATCGAAAGAGATTACAGGCGTGTGTTTTAAGTTCTGCCCCAAGGGTCATTGCCACGTGACGAAGGGAGAACTCCACAGCACGTGCTCCTCCGCCATCTTAGGTTAAGGAATATTGAACACTGGTCAGAGACCAACCATATCAAAGAATTATTGTGGAAGTTCCATTGGACAATTGCAAATGGTCAATGCACTACTAAAGTTGCGACCAACAAATCCATCAACCCTGCGTTGATAAAAGCCAAAAAAAAAAAAGTTCTGCCCCAAGGGTCATTTGTCTCCCACAAATTCAGAAGTGGTTTGAAGTCACAAAAAAGTCTTAAGAGGTGGTTGGAGTTGCTGGGACTTTCGACGAAAGGCACTTAGGCGGAATTAGTGGCTCGCCTGAACCAAATTTCGGTTGCTGCCCAGACTTAAATGTCGAACTGGAGTCCCAGTGGGAAAATGACTAGATCAACATACCCACAGATGGTGAACGACAGCAGCAACAACTAAAATCGATCAACGACAGTTCCAGAAACGATGAAATTGTTCAAGATGGCGCCAGGCAAATACAACAACAAACAGACGCCGAGAACATTCTGCAGCAGCGTGAACTGTTGAAAATAGTTCAACAGTTACAAATAAAAGCCTAGGGAACTGGTAGAGCCAGACAAAGGATTACACTGGGACTTAGTTGTTCAACAATGAACAATACTGTTCATCAATTCCTTAGAAAATGGTTAAAGGAAACACCACCGATGCGTTCACATTGCTGCAAAAGCTGACCCAAAAAAGAAGTGGATCCCTTTATGATGACTTTGGAAAGGCCGTCCAGAAAATTCAAATTTGCTACGTTGAGGTGCAGGGTTTCATGATCGAGCACATAAAATCGAGGCCTTGCTATTCTCAGTATTGCAAAAGACTAGCGAAAACGTCAAATCGGCAAAGGAAACACCTGACCCAAAAGGAAGTCTGCGTTGAGTCGGCAAATCGGCAAAGGAAACATCAACGATACTTAAATATCGCGGCATAAAGCAGAATGAAGTCGATCCCTTTGAGGTGCAGGGTTTCCATGTCCGAGAACAAAGAATTTCCATCCTGGGTAAGAATGTAAAAATTGAAAATGATGAAAAAAAAGTAATAAAAAGCCAAAGGAAATATATATATTTTTTAATTATGGGTCAAGCCAAAAACTGAAAGACTTAGATAGGACCTTACTCTTCTTACATTTTTACGGCTGCTATGAGCAGGTCCTTCCCACTGATGCTGAGAAGTATAAAATAGAATTAAGTAAGCGTGATGTGGCTGCCTTGAGCCTTGAATCTTGAGATGGAGTGTGTGAACGATCTGTATTCTAAAGGTGTAAGTTTGGCTGACATTGAAATTAGCAAAACTAAATGATTGCGTGTTTTTGTTCTATGCCAAATAAATTTGGTAATCCAAAGCCAGGTGACAGAGAGAGAAATGTTGGAGCAGCCATAGAGAAACTGCAAATGTTTCTAATGAATCCATTTCTACAGTGCACGAACCACTGAATGAAGTCTAAAGTGCTTGCAGTAAATGAGGCAGCAAAAATTTTGACTGATGCACAAAACCCACTGGGTAAATACGCAGATTCTCTTGCAGAAACTGTTGCAAGATTCTTCCAGAATATAAAGCCAAAACCAAGCGGCAAACGCTAAATGAAGTTGATTGGCAACGTTTTCATCAAACACCCAGAATAAAAATAAATTTGCATTACCATTAGGCCTCTCCAAGGCATTTAAAAGTTATGTTTATATATCCATAAGTAGTCTACATCACTCAAAATAGACAGGCGTTTCACATAGAGAAGTGCCGCGTCTAGAGTGAAAGGCGAAGCAGTTTAGGTAAGTAAACAGATGCAAGGGCGCACTCCCAGCGAATTCTATGACTCCACCATGACTAACGGCTGACCTGCTCGCTTTGAGCACTGAACGAGAAGTGCCGTCCCTTCGAATTGATAGGCCCTCTTTAAGAGCAGCTGCTCTGTTTTGAGCTCACGCAATGCTGAGCCAATGTCATAACGCGTTCGGCCAGCTTGCTCGATAGTTGCTCGATAATTATCGATATTTGGAGTTAGGCGCCCTATTTGAACAATATAATAGCCTAATCACACTACAGTCCATCTTGGCGGAACATTGATAAGATGGTGGAAAAATAAAATTCGTGTTCACATGGCCACCATCTACCGTCTACGGTCCACCATCATTGGCTTCTTCTTGCCACATGATGTAAGCATGCCAGCTATAAAAGAAAAAAATTAAAATTCTGTAAATTTCACAATTGTGTTGGCCTCTGCTTAGCAGCAGCAGTACATAATGATCGATGGATAGCCGAGGTATTAGAAAACATCCGACAAATGGGCGATAAAGCCTTATACGAAATGTTTATGGTCTGCCCAGTACATCGAAGCATTTGGATGCAATTGAGTCGAAGCAGATAATTTAATGACATTAAGTGAATAATACATTGCATTTTATAAACAGAATAACCAGTTTTGGGAATATTTTCAAATTTCATTTGTTGTTCTGTTGCGCGGCATTTTCATTTTGACATTCAAACTACGTTGTTTGTGTATATTTTAGTTGCGAATGGCTATTATTTAGTGGTGGACCCAAAGATATCGCTTGGAACAGCATGAGATAGGAACATCCGCAGCTGACGGTGGAATATTTTTAGAAAATTTGGCACGGCAAGTTCTTACGTACCATCTTTGACGGTAGACGGTAAACGGTAGATGGACTGCAGTGTGAATAGGCTATAAGACACAACAAGAAGTATCACAGTATTGACTTGGCTTCTAGAGATTTGTTAAATCGCTTGAAAATTTTCGCCATGCCATAGAATTTCGAGCGATTTAATTTATTAATCTTGTTCACAAACCCTTTCGAACTTGACTGCCTATGGCAGTGTCTAAACAGTGACCAAACAATGACTAAACAGTGACTTTACGGTGACTAAGAGCAAGAAAGAAAGTGAGTACACATAACTTACATGTTACTTATCAGCAACACCTGCTCCATAAAAAAAAATCCATTTCCTCTTCAAAAAATGATTTTTTTTTTTTCGGGGTATTGTACTCTGCGGGCGGTTCTTGCTTCTTTTGAAGAAAACTTTGCTCTCTACTTATCAGAGAACGGCTTTGTTCGACAAATCGCTCATAAATTAATCAACACCCGAATAAACTGGCTTTGGGCTCAATGCATCAAACTGGGCGCTGCGAAATAAGGCAAAAAAAAAAAAAATGAAATAAGGCCCCAAAAATTTATATGGAAAACAAAAACAACGATTTTTCTCAAATTTGGGGTGTTATTTCATTTTTTTGGGGCATTATTTCCTAAAAAAAATTTCAAAATGAAATAAGTCCTCAAAAAGAAGAAATGAAATAAGACCGCAAAATTCGGCGGGTTCCGACAAATATGCAGTGCATTTGTACTAAAAGACTTCGTGCAAAGTTTGGTTACGATAGCTTTAAAACCAGGGATGCAAACCACTCGGAAATAAGGACTGGTTCGGTTCAGCGGTCCAGACAGCTTTTGAACCGCCGGATCGGTTCATTGCATGGTGTTTGGGGCTTACTGAACCGCGGTTATGGTTCGGTTCGCTCTTTATTCATTTAAATAACTAAAGAAATATATTTTTGATACAAGTATTCAGATTATTCATTAACAAATGTTTTTAGTCAATCGGGTATGTTTAAAATTTCGAAGTTAACGTTTGAGTATTAAGTAAGTTGACCCCAAATGATAATACAATCAAGAATTGGCTTATTGCAATTTTGGGTCCGCAAATTTAATAAGGTTGATGTTTTTAGCTTCTGACCCTCAATCGTAATTTAAAAAAAAAATTTACTACGACCAAAATTACAAGTATCACTTGCATGCGCTATCGACAGAAAACGATTTTTAACGATAATTATTAATGATACTAACAAGAAATATTATTGCAATAAAATTTAAGCAAAGGCTGCAAGAAATTGCGAGAACCGGGACCGAGGAATATTTTTGTACAGAAAAAAATAAAGAAATATTTCGTAAAAAATGGAAACAGTTCGACAATTTCAAGAATTGTTTCAATACGACGGGTCTTGTAAAATGCAATCGAATAAAGAAGTTAAGATTCGATGTTAACACTAACATGACTAGACACACGGAATTAACCTTTTCCCAAGAGTTCAAGCAGTGGTAAAGAATACTACTGGCCGAATCAAGAGCAAATGCAGCATTGTAAAAATAAAAAGAAATAAAATCAGTGAGTTTCAAAACTTCACTGCGCCTTCATTGACAGGTTCGCGATGTATCATTGGATTTTGGGAATGAAAATAAGGAAAAACCCATTGACATAACAGATTTTAAAATGAATAAAAATTCAAAAAAATAAAAGTAAAAAGAAGGCAATAAATTTTTGGTCGCAGGAGGAGTCAAAGGCAAAATAAAATAAATCTTTGGAAAATATTTGTGGGGGAGCTAAGTCGATTTTTCGAGCCGTTGGAATATTTTTTTTTTTCAAGTTTTCAGCTGTTCCGCTAAGGGACGTGGCTGTGTGAATGAGACAGCTGTAAGTGTATTTGGCTCTGGAT
Organism: Lordiphosa stackelbergi; assembly: GCA_018904235.1. NCBI lineage: Eukaryota > Metazoa > Arthropoda > Insecta > Diptera > Drosophilidae > Lordiphosa > Lordiphosa stackelbergi. The sequence continues at coordinate 46,161 of JAEIFU010001759.1, read as the reverse complement.
TTTTGTCGTTACAACGAACGGTCTTACGACTCCACCATGACTAACGGCTGACCTGCTCGCTTTGAGCACTGAACGAGAAGTGCCGCCTCTCCGAATTAATGGGCCCTCTTTAAGAGCAGCTGCTCTGTTTTGAGCTCACGCAATGCTGAGCCAATGTCATAACGTGTTCGGCCAGCTTGCTCGATAGTTGCTCGATAATTATCGATATTTGGAGTTAGGCGCCCTATTTGAACAATATAAGATAACACAACGAGAAGTATCACAGTATTCACCAGCGACTAGGCTTCTAGAGATTTGTTAAATCGCTTGAAAATTTTCGCCATGCCATAGAATTTCCAGCGATTTGATTTATTAATCTTGTTCACAAACCCTTTCGAACTTGACTGCCTATGGCAGTGTCTAAACAGTGACTTTACGGTGACTAAGAGCAAGAAAGAAAGTGAGTACACATAACTTACATGTTAAGCGTAGTATACACTTCCACCAAAGACTTTTTAAAAACAAAAAACTCCAAATGAAAAAAACTCACAAAAATTTTTGTGCCAAAGCCCTTTGGCAGTCTGTTTGGTGGCAGTCCACACTTCCAACAAAAAGGCCTCAATTAAATACCAATAAAATACTAGATCCGTATTTTCTGTAGTGTTATCGATAGCTCCCTGAATAATTAATTTTAATTTTTTCAACAGGTATCGCACTTTGTCGATACACAAATATGCGTCGTCGGGTGAAATTTGAATAATTTTCCCATCACTGATTGAGCGCAATTTTCAAAGCAAGCTACAAAACACCGTGAGGCTTCAACCAAATTTAAACTGGGTAATAATTATGCATTACTAAATTGTCATATCTGCTCATCAGGGCCGTAAAGAACGCATGTAAATCATTTGTATTTACTGATTGTGAAACTTATAATTTAAAATCAAACCAAATACAACGCTCTAGGCAATGTGACCATATTACATGCATACATCTTACAATCTGGTCACACTGTCACAAAACAAAAGAATTGTCACTTTTGGTATTTTTGTTTTGGCAGTTCTTTGGTGGAAGTGTATACTTATACTTAAATATCCCTAAGAAAATACCCAAAACGCCAACCTAATGGTAGGGTCACACTATTTGTCCGGCCCATGATACAACTAATAAGGTACGGCACTCGCTGACTGCGGCCTCGGCTCGGGCCACATAATTTTAGTATGCGGTAGACATTTGCCAAGAAAGGTTGTACCTGCGCTTGTCACTTGACATTTTGGTGGTGGATTTTTTGAAGCGATCTCGTAGTTGTTTTATTGTTGCTGCTTTACAAAAAAATGTATTCATATTTATTAAATTGCTTGCTCTTTTTTATTCTTTTTGTAGTTGCTTAAAGGCACATTTGGGGGGAGGGTTTTTAGAGTGAATTGATCTCGCTTTTGGTTTGATGTTGCTGCGTTGCAAAAAAAATATGTATTCATATTTAGTGCAGAGTGCAGCGCCATGTTGTTGTGTTCTTGGAAATAAAATGTTTACATATTTATGCACTGCGAGCACTTGCAATTTTGTTGTTTTTATTGTTTCTCTCTCTTTCGCACTCTCAGCAAATGCGCTTGAGCCACATCTCTCTCTGTCACATGGCTTTGGATTACCAAATTTATTTGGCCAAACTGCAGCAGGGATAGCAAAACAATGCAATAATATTATTGGAATAGAATAAAAACACGCAATCATTTAGCTTTGCTAAATTCAATGTCAGCCAAACTTACACCTTTAGAATACAGATCGTTCACACACTCCATCTCAAGATTCAAGGCTCAAGGCAGCCACATCACGCTTACTTAATTCTATTTTATACTCCTCAGCCTCAATTTGGAAACAGGAAATTGTTGGAAAATTCCTTTTTTATTTTTGAATGTTATGCTAGTACCCACTTGTAAAATAACTAAGTACTGCTTTGGTTTTTAAAATGAAAACCAAAATTTCCAAATTCGTTATAAAAGCCCTACGAATTGGAACAAAGTTCTAGAAGTTTTTTATTTTTCCAGTGGGAAGGACCTGCTCATAGCAGCCGTAAAAATGTAAGGAAAGTAAGGTCCTATCTAAATCTTTCAATTTTTGGCTGGACCTATAATTAAACGAGAGCGTAAGTTAAAGTCGGCTCTTACCGACTTCGAAATACCCGTTACTCATGAAAAAACATGTTTAACAGTGCTCCTGCGTTCCTTAGTGTTACCATCCAAAAAGTATGCAACATTTTTTTAGGGTGGGAGGGGGGTCTGTGGTTCACTTTTTTGCTCATAACTTGAGAACCGTTCATCCGATCTTTATCATCGATTCATTTTGCTAAATACTAACTATCTCTAGAAAGTACGAATTGTCTATCTTTAAAACTGTAGGAGATAAAACGTTTTCCCAAATTGCAGGGGCGGGGGGGGCGTGGCCAAAATTTGAAACAAACTTAACAGTCTGCGTGCAGATAAAAAAATTTGTCCCAGGCCAACAAAATGACCATCTTTGTGAGGTGCAGCCCTGATGATTTAAAAATATGATAAGTTTATGTTCACTGATTCCAAAACTGGTTTCGGTTTAGCTCCATCAGCTCTTGTTTCCAAGATATGGCGGAAAAACTAAAATGTTGCATTTTTGGCACTCTAGGATTTATGGAGGCCACACTATGCATAAATATGTGAGTTTATGAGCTATTTGCGACAAAGCACATATCAATGCATTTTTAAAAAATCAAAGGCGCTATATTAGTACAGCGAAAAGTGTCTAAATTGGCCTCTAAAGTCATATATCTTTCGACTTATATCATTTTTATCAAAATAAATCATCCCGTACAGGCTAACGCGGTTCTTGGATTAATATATTCCCCATCTGAGCATATGGCCAAACATATGATCTAATTTTGTGATTTTTATGGCATTTAAATCAGCTCATTTGGCAAAGTTATAGCCCGTTAAAGAGGAAAATACATATTTATGTTTATGGGAGGATGACTAGATTCGTAATTTAAATTCTTATAGGAACTGTGAAAAGGCTACTTGTTTCAACATAGAACTTTTGGAGAAAAAGGCAAATGTTAAATAACATTCAGGGAGTACTTCAATTTCAACGCAAACCTTAAATAAACAAGCAAACTTTGCTTTATAAATTGTACAAAATTTTTAAAAATTCTTCTTTAAACCAGACGATCATGGCATGCAGAATAAGAAGAGCTTGCTCCCACGAACCGGATCTATTCTGTTATATTTGCGGGGAGTACGTATTTCTAGGAAGTAGATTCAAAATAACGAAAAATGAGGAGGTTAACTATAGCGCTTACTTTGGATTTCCCATTCGCAATCAAGATAAGCAGTGGGTGCCTCACATTGTATGCAAAACTTGCAGAGAGCATATGAGACAATGGGCTAAAAGGAAAAAGAAAAAACTTAAAATTTGGCGTGCCAATGGTGTGGCACGAGCCGACAGACCACTCAAGTAATTGCTATTTTTGCGCCGTGAATTTAAAGGGCATCAATAGCAAAAACCACCGTTTTTGGAAATATCCAGATGTTAAATCAGCGAGACGTCCTATTCTCCATAGCGATCAAATTCCGATTCCAGACTTTCACGACGTGAAATTGGAAGATGACAATAATGAGACTGACCCTAGCTTTTTAGCCATAACGGATCCCCAAAGCCCTCAGTTGTTTAACCAAATGGAATTGAATGACCTTATTCGGGATCTGAATCTGTCAAAAGAAGCGGCGGAGCTACTTGCCTCTAGGCTTCAGGAAAAAAATCTGCTTGAAAATAATTCAAAAATTACTTATTATAGGACAAGAGAAAAACTTTCTTCCATATTATACTCAAGAAGACAATTTGGTGTATTGTCAAAAAAAAGAATTTTTACGCAAAATTGGAAAAAAAACAAAAAAAAAAAGTTTTTAATAAAAAGATAACTTATGTTGTCTCATTTACATATATGTATATCAATTTTAATATTGGGCATTAGATAGATAGCTTAAAATTAAAAATAAATGTTTTTATAGTTTATTGAAAAGATTTAAGATTTGGGCATTGTTGGTGCATGCACGGAGCCAAAAAAAATACATTTTCTTTAAAGCCATCTGAAAGTTTATTTTTTTTCGACTAGGCTAACTTTTGGGCTGATATTGATACTAAGGACGGATTGCGCAGCAGACATGAGGCGAGGCAAAAATTGGTGGCATCGCTACTTCTCTAGAGGAGGCATCATGTTCGGTCATCGCCTCCCAGTAGGTTAGAGAAGTGGCTTCTCCATTTGTTAAGCACCACTTGCGGATCGGCGACCAGATTCCCGTGCTCGGGCTTAAAACCTTCTGTTTATTGCTTAATTTTTTGGTAAAATTTTCGAGTCTCACACATGCTGAATAACATCTCGACTTCCTCGCGCATGGGCCTTTCCTGCTCATTCTTTTTTCTTCTAACGAGGCGCTTCTAATCTTTTCTTTTCTCCCGGTATCGCTCCTTAACAGCCCGCGTTGCTCCCGACTGAAGAGTTCTTCTGTAGGCAGCGTCTTTCTCTGCAGTAGCGCTGCGGCACTCCTCATCGTACCAAGTTCGCCTTCGAGGGGACTCGGAGTACCTGAGTATCTCCTTGGCAGCAGTACTCATGGAGTGTGATATACGATTCCACTGTTCGCATATATCGGAAGAAGATGGGAAGGTTTCCCTGAGCAGTTCGGCGAGTTTAGCTGTGTAGGCTTCTTGTGATCCCTTGTGATTGCAGCTTCTCGACGTTTGGTACAGAATATATAAAACGTAGTACTCCCTGAATGTTATTTAACATTTGCCTTTTTCTCCAAAAGTTCTATGTTGAAACAAGTAGCCTTTTCACAGTTCCTATAAGAATTTAAATTACGAATCTAGTCATCCTCCCATAAACATAAATATGTATTTTCCTCTTTAACGGGCTATAACTTTGCCAAATGAGCTGATTTAAATGCCATAAAAATCACAAAATTAGATCATATGTTTGGCCATATGCTCAGATTGGGGAATATATTAATCCAAGAACCGCGTTAGCCTGTACGGGATGATTTATTTTGATAAAAATGATATAAGTCGAAAGATATATGACTTTAGAGGCCAATTTAGACACTTTTCGCTGTACTAATATAGCGCCTTTAATTTTTTAAAAATACATTGATATGTGCTTTGTCGCAAATAGTTCATAAACTTACATATTTATGCTTAGTGTGGCCTCCATAAGTCTACAGAGTGCCAAAAATCACAACGTTTTCGTTTTTCCGCCAATAGAAATAACTGGACCATGCTTTGGCCAACGATCGTGTCTGGCAATGTTTGCCATCGATACAGCCTGGAAATCCCCTCTTTGAAAATATTTTCCGATTTCGTGTTTGTACAATAGATGTAAATGCCTACAACGAGATTAAAGAACAGGGTTTGTCTCCTTGATCGACTGGAGGATTCAAGCACACGCAATGTGCTTTGTAGACTATCCTTCTGAATACTTCGGAACACAGAGGAATATGCTGTTACTCATCTTTGTGAGTTCTAGAGCCAACGATTGTTATTCAGTAAGACTCTGAGGCTTGTGCCTAGAGAGCAAACAGCTTTTCCCTCGCTGGCCAGTGGTCGAGGAAGTAGGTCAGAGCTGGCTTGGTCCCTTTGCTGATTGTGCTGCCATTTTTACATCTCAAATAGTTTTTCCATAAATTAGGGCACGCTACATTCAGACACACACACAAATGTTATAAATTTTGTACTTTAAATATATATATATATACACATATATGTCCGTGTTTTCAGATATCCTGACAGGAAGAACATGTGGACAGCCTAATTGGACATGCGTAGTGTTCCACGCTAATTAGCAACAAACAGCACAAAAACAAAAAAAAAATACAAAACAAAAACTGAAACAGACAAATTGTAATCAGGCTCATTGTTACTGGTATCCAGCCATGTCCATGCCCATTCCCATTCCTCACAACAACATCGACCACAACAAAAGCTCGAACATTGGACACCATAATAAAAACCAAAGTCAGTAAGGCAAAGAGGACTATGGAAATTCTATACGAAGGACAGGCGCCAACATACAGTGTCTCGATAGACGGAGGAGGATGAGGCGGCAGGTCGAGGGGCTCGTATTGAAAGCATTTGTCATGATTGTGAAACTGGGTCTGGAATTGGGTACTGCAAGCACATTAGAGTGCAAACACACACAAACGGGGCACCACAAAACAGAGCATCATCAATCAATCAGAATGAACGAGCGACGTGGCACTCAAGGGTTCAGCCATGTAAATAAATTAGTGACAAAAATGGGCACCAAAAAAGTCACCTAAAAACTTATTTTTGTACAAGAAAAAAAAGGAAAAACGAATAAGGGGGCCTGACATAAAACGTATGCTTAGAATCAGTCACAGATATAGCAACTGTCAGCCAGTTAGAGACCCTAAAGTAATTTACATGAAACCGCTTTAACAATTCCCAACTGGTTCTGACAGTTTGTTTAAAGACTATCGAAATGGTAAGGGTACAAATATCAAACCCTAGTGAACTGGATTCTACGGTATTATTCAAGAGTCAAAGGCTGGGCACACTTTGTTTCACGAAATAAACAATCCTAAGAGAATCAAGAATCAATCGTTAGACTGGTTTAAGAATTTCAGGATCCCATTTGATGTATCCTTTGGCATAGTTTAAAAGTTTAACTTTTACTGATCCAATCAGCCTCTGAAAAAAAGTTGAAAAATAAAAAAATAAACCTGAATAATACAAAGCTTTTGAGTTAATCCACGTACACATGTTACCAAATAAGCGGCTCTTGACCTACGCCTCCGAATCCCCTCTCCCCTCTCCCCATTCCCAGTCCCTTGGCCTCATGGCAAACTTTTGGGCGCGAGAATTGCCAACATTTGTTGTCGGTGGGAACTTTTTTAAGTGTTGTTCTTGTTGTTTGTTGTATGAATATAAAAAACGAATATGTGAATACATCAACGCATGCAGTGGCGTAGACGGGAAGCTGCTCTTTGAAGGTGGGTGAAGAGGGACCACTTGTAATGGGCATTTCTTAACGCATCCTCAAAGTTTGGAAACAATCAAATGAACTTTAGTTAAGTTAGAAGCAAATCAAATAATTATGCTGGGCAGCCTGAATGGGCTTTCATACAGTTTGTCTGTCAATTTTACAGGGTTGCAGCTGGTATATTTCTGATTCAGTAGTGTGACCCACCTTCAGTTAATTTAAAAATACCACCAACCATGAATATTTTCTAAATTTGTTGTAATGTCTGGTCACACTAATCATATGTTTCATATAACGAAAGTCGGACTAATTTGTTGCTGAAGCATAGTACACACCTCAACAACGGAAGTCGTTAACACTCACGAGGCTTAGACGTGAAATATGAAGCTAAATTCATGGCCTTAATTTCAAAATGTGGAATTTCCACAAAAGAGGAAAACAAACAACAAAATAACTGGCTGCTGTGTTCTACCTTCCTTTCTGTAACTCTGTTAAGTCACTGTTTAATCACTTTTAAATCACAATGAGTTAAAATCATCAATCAACAAAAAAGTGTTTGGCTGCTGGTGAACGAGTTTGATAGAATTTTGAGACAACAAAGTTATTGATATAGTTTTGTTGGCGAAAGGTTGGAATTATTGAGAACAAACAGCCTAATATAATTAAGAACTGACTATTAAATATATACACATGACCGTCGTCACTAGCACCAACTGCTCCTGGAATCCCCCTCGAATTTTTCTCAAGACTTTGTAAGCCATTTAATGTTTGTTGTAAGAATGTGCACATCAAGCTCGATTATCCGATGGCCGAAACATACATTTACCATTGAGAAGGACTCCTTTTTTGATAGCTGCCAAATAACATAGGGACACGCAAACAAGGTTCTGAAAATGTAATGGACTAAGAGCAGAGATGGGCGAATAAGGACAATCCGTCTCGATCTCGACCAACAAATTTCAATTCAATCTCGTCACGCCTGAACCCCAACTTGTTTCGGGTCCCGCGGAAACCCCGCGAGCCCATCCCTAGCCATGTACGAGACACATCATGAAATGTTCCTTGAATTCGTCCATTCTGTATTGTTGTACTGTCAGTTCAAAGAACAACGGGAAGCGCAAGCGAGGCGGCTTTTCAAGCTTCCCTCCTCCTCCGCAACAACCAGTAGAGCTACTTCCGAAACCAAGTCCTCTTATTGAAAACAAAGAGGTTTTCACATTCATTTTGCATTTGCCTTCTTAAAATTGCTTGTTTGTTTACTTCGGACGCTGTTTATATATTATCATAATAAATGCAGATAAGCTATGGAAATTAATATTGAAAATTAAGACAAATTATATTTTATGTTTGGCTTGCCCAATTTATTTTTTAATTTTTTTTTAACCCCTCTTACATTCTAAGTGAATGTACAGTTTGATTATATTTTACTATCTATTATCCTGTTTAAATATATAAATGTTTAAGAAATAAAGTTTGCATTTAGTCACTGTAAAGTCACTGTTTAGTTAATTTAAGTCACTGTTCAGTCACTGTTGAGTCACCGTCAAGTCACTTTTTAGTCGCTGTTTAATCACTGTTCAGTCACAGTTCAAACACTGCTTTCAGTTCAGTCACTGTTCAGTCACTATCAAGTCACTGTAAAGTCACTGTCACTTAAATTTTTAAATTGAGTAAGTTTAAGTCACTGTTTATTGTTTCATCAGGTCATTTAATCACTGTTTAGTCACCGTTGTCGTTGTTATCACTGTTCACCATGTAGAAAATAAAAAAAAGAAATTTGAATTTGAACCAAAGAATTCGTCACCGTCAATCAGTAATCACTGTTTTATAATCACTGTTTAGTCCTGACGCACAAAACAAAATAATACAAAAATAGAAATTTGAATTTGAACCTAACAGATAGCTTCGCTCAATCGATATCGATTAATAATCGATAGATACCGAGGGCAACCCTACGAAAGAACTCACAGTGGCGTGAGCCGACAATGAGCAAAGCATATAAAAGGCCGGCACCATTGCGGCACGTTTCAATGTCACAGTGTGAACGGCAAATGGCTTGTCACAGAAATCGTGTGTCACAGGAATGAGTTCTTTTCAATGTGAACACCAGTACTCATTTGGCGACACAGTGTTTCTGTGCCGGAGGGTGGCACGTTTGTGACAACAATTAATTGAACAGCTGATTCTAATGAGTTAGCTCAAAACTAGCTCATTTGAACTATTTTTCCCTGTGACAAGCATATCGATCAGGTTCGTTTTTAAGTCGCACTGTGACCACCTTGTTTGGTTTTTTTGCGACTTAAAAATTTTGATAAAGGTTAATATGCGTCATTTAGGGTGTATTCGTGTATTTTTCTGCTGTTGTGGCGTTGTGGGTCCTGGACGAAGATGATGATGAACCCAAGCCGAAGCGAAGGGAAAAAGGCATTATGGCCAAGTTTAATGGAGAGCTGTTGTTCGCATGGATGCAGATTCAGCAACTTTCGATCAGCTCGTAGATGGGTAATGCCACTTATCAGAAAGCACACAACGAATTATCGTGAGTCCATTTCACCTAGCTACATTTGGCTTCAGGATCCGGCATGACATCTCTCTCATAAGTGGAATAATTCCAGAAACATGCGATGCTATTTAAAAAAGTGTTGAAAACATGTTATTTAAAGTATGTAATTCCGTATGTTTATTTATTTGATATGTGTACACTGTACATGGATGTAGGAGTTATAGCACTTAATGTCGAAGCTAATATCTTTAAGATCCTCCAGAACTTCATAATCTTAAAGAGATTCTACACTCCTTCAATTTGGTCAAATTCATCCAATTGACTCATCTTCGAATTTACGCAAATTGGACGTTATATAGTCACCGAATTCAGAGCATAGGATAAGTTTCAGGTGGATATTGCACACATGGCATCCAACATTATCCACTTTGATTCATTCGACAAAAGCAAGATTCCAGGTACAGCTGCTGACTGGCTTAATATTGCTAAAGGCTTTGAGGATAAGTGGAACTTCTTCTATTGCATTGGTGCTTTAGATGGAGAGCACCTTCTTATCCAAGCGCCACAAGTCAGCTGTCTGCAAAAATGTAAATAAAATCGCAATTACATTCGGGTAGCTTTTGCATTGAATTGTACACCCACATGATATGTGTTTCGCTAACAGTTCCATTTTTCGACAACATCGTTCTTGGTGACGGCAAGCTGATCGGCAATGCTGTTAGCCAGCTAGACTCCTTGGCATCACGATTTTTATAATTGGCAATCAATAAGCTTAGGGATCAATCCGGCATTCCACTGCATGGCCACGCCATCGATCGCGATTTACAATTTTGGGCGTCTCCTTTCGATTGTTCCCGGTATATTTTGCTTCATGTATGCGGATCTGGCTCGAAGCTCACGAATAGTTCAATGTTCACTTTTGGGAGCACAGTGGCGCACTGTGACGACGACCAGAAGCGTTCACATCAAAAGTACTCGCTTGGATAGTCACAGCGCAGGCACAGCGCTGTGACAAGGAATTTCTGTGACGCCAATGTAAACACTTTGGACTTCTGAGTTCACAGTACGTCACAGTCAACGTAAATGTGCCCAATGTAAACCCGGCCTTAAGTCACTGTTTAGTCACTGTCAAGTCATTGTTTAGTCACTGTGTGACGCACTGTCCCAACACGCACAAACAAAATAATACAAAAATAGAAATTTGAATTTGAACCTAACAGACAGCTTCCGCGCCCTCGATCGATATCGATTAATAATCGATAAATACCGAGGGCAACCCTACAAAGAACTCACAGTGGCGTGAGCCAATAATGAGCAAAGCATATAAAAGGCCGGCACCATTGATGGCAAAGGAAAGTCAACTAAAGGAGTTAGCATCTGTAGTTATGGAGCAGTCGGGCTCCCATCTTGTTGTTGTGTATAGTGGAGAGCCAATCCTCCCCAGAGTTTTAATACTCTACGGAGCAGTCGTGCATCCCGCTTGTTACTGTGTATTTTTAGATCGCCAATCCTCCCCAGAGTTATAAAACTCTATGGAGCAGGTGTTTCTTTACCCGTCCCTTATTCTTAGATATAACGTCCCACCCAGAGTAGGAATTCTTGACTGGAGCCCGACATCGTACTGTCTTCACCCCTGCGGAGCAGAGTAGATGGAACGAGATACTGGGAACCAGGCGTCCATAGACAGAGCAAGAGGATCGGAACCAACACAGAACCCCGGCGGACATCGTAGCGCAACCCACTTCGTCTAAGCCCTAGAATTAATACTACAATATAGAACATCCTGAAATAAAACCCAAAGGGGAACACATTGAAACCTCGTATTGTTGTTAAAACTCGTTTCGATACAGTATTTCACATAAATAGAAACACTTTCTAACAGCACATGAGCATCAAAGAAAAGCCATGCTGTTTCTATTTATATGAAATAATGTATCGAAACGAATTTTTCGTCGTTCTCCGTACGGGGCTTTAAACCAAAAACAATTTCTGACTTGATTTACTTGAACCTATATTTTTGAAACGTGAACCAAATGGCAGTTTGACTACCATTCATGCTTACAGCCACGTGTCCCTTAGGCAGGCAACAGCTGAGAAAGTTGACTTCGAAAGCAAAACAAGTCAGAGCATCAGTCGCAGGCTGGGCCTCGAGGCAAGCAGGTCGACGTAGCTCTGCCATTCAGCTACAATTATTTTTGAAAGATTTCGCTTGACTTGTAAATATTTTATTTGGCCTTTGACTCCTCCTGCGACCACAAATTTATTGGCTTCTTTTTACTTTAATTTTTTTGAATTTTTATTCATTTTAAAATCTGTTATGTCAATGGGTTTGTCTTTATTTCCATTCCCAAAATCCAATGATACATCGCGAACCTGTCAATGAAGGCGCAGTGAAGTTTTGAAACTCACTGATTTTATTTCTTTTTATTTTTACAATGCTGCATTTGCTCTTGATGTGGCCAGTAGTATTTCTTTACCACTGCTTGAACTCTTGGGAAAAGGTTAATTCCGTGTGTCTAGTCGTGTTAGTGTTAACATCGAATCTTAACTTCTTTATTCGATTGCATTTTACAAGACCCGTCGTATTGAAACAATTCTTGAAATTGTCGAACTGTTTCCATTTTTTACGAAATATTTCTTTATTTTTTTCTGTACAAAAATATTCCTCGGTCCCGGTTCTCGCAATTTCTTGCAGCCTTTGCTTAAATTTTATTGCGATAATATTTCTTGTTAGTATTTTTTTAAAACTGACGAAATAGTTGACATGTTTTGCCAAGCCAAACCTTTTCGTCAGGAGGTTTGTTGATTTCAAATATGAATGCCACCAAATGTACTTATTTTGGTAAACACATAGTGCAAAGTCCGAATGGAATGTTGCCTGAATGCAATAGCTCATTTATTGGACCCATACGAACTTTTCTTTGGCGTTTTCAACCTCTTCGCGGACAATTTTTCCAAATTTTCTCTCTTAGTGCGCGCCTGCATAACTAAACAAAGGTTTATGCCAAAACTTAAATCTCTAGGATAAGCAGTTTTGGCTGTAGGTTGATAATATGTCAGTATGTCAGTCTATCACTCAGTAAATTTTCTATTAATGATTTCATAAGAAATGTAAAAAAAAGACTTAAATAGCACAAATAAATTACCATTTTGCGTGGTAAAATAATTTTCTTGAATGCCCTTAGCCTCCCCCTTAGCAAATTCCTAGATCCGCGCCCGGAGAAGATTCAAAACTTTCCATATGTATTTTTGGCCGCTGAGCTCAAAAAAATTGTCCGTTTTCTCCCAGCGCGTCAGGTTTGCGAGATAATTGCGCATAATCGTGTGTTGAGCGAGATTTATTTACATTTGTAGGTACTGTGGCAACATTAAGTAACCCAATTAATAAGATAAATTGCAAAAAATTGTATATGAGTTCTGATTGACATGAAGACAGGTAAATGGGAGGTGTTTATCGAAAACCAAGAAATCGCAAATTTTGCAAAATTCTTATCATGAGTTATTAGATGCAGTCGTCAAGTAAGCTTCACTTTTCGTTTTGTGTTTAAAATTTAAAGTAGCAACGCTTTTGCCACTACACAGAAAAAAATGCCGGGAAGATTTTAGGCATATCTAGGAATGATTTGATTCCGACCGTACTCATTGTTTAATTTGACGGTTATTTTATATATATTGATCCTCGGCCTCCACGCTTGTAAGCGAATGTGTAGTCCATTCTACCACGGCTATTATTATCACAGAGCGGAAAAATGCCAATAGAATTCCATGAGTACATTCTTAATACGTTTTCGACACCACGTCTTGCTTAGAGTCCAATAGTCGAGTTGTCTAACGTGACGTCGTCCGTGTGTTGTTTAGTCTTCGGAGGTCCAAGGCTCAAGAAGTCCCAGTAAGGTAAGTAAGAAAAAAGATTTTTAATGTTATCTTAAAAGAATACAGTTTATATTCAAGTGGCTGGTGTGTGTGTGTGGTCGGGGGCGGGCGGTGTTTCTCCATCCCCCTCCCCTCCTCTCCCATAAAAACAGATTTTTTAAAAGTCTTTAAAAATTATCCCGAACGGATTGATTTTCTGCCTTTCCGGGATCAAGCCATTTTTAGTACCCTTTCGGCATGAATTGATCCCGAAAATCTGAATGGGATGATTTTTTTTTAGTGTAGCAATTCGTTTGCTTAAATCCGCTGAGGGTGCCTTTGTGGATGCTGTTTGGCGGACAGTAAATAGGCTTGTCAAAGTAGTCTTAAAAAGGTTCCGTTCTTAAGGGCTCAAACAAAGCATGGATTTTCAGATTTTTTTTTTGGCCGTGAGCCATCGAATTTATGACTTAGATTATAATCGATGATCATTTTTATTGGTTTTCGATTTTTGTATCAAAAACAAAATGGCATCGTGTATTATTTCTCCGTAGACCCTATTTTCCGTGGCCGGACAAAACTAAAAATCTTAAGATCGATCTGAAATTTGTCGTAAATCGGAACAAATCCCTCGCAGTTTCATATTGCTTGATTTTTGTGTCAATGGTGAGCTTTTAAAGGTGAAGCGTTAAATAAGCGCGTTTAAAGTTACTGTATAATCGTGTAATTTATTCATGTATATTTATTCTGCAATGCCTGCACCATACAAGTGGCCTTCTAGATCGATGTCCTTCTGTTCATTCTCGTTCCGATGATGTTTTTTAGACGAGCCTTTTTGCTCCATTGCTCAATGATTGCTCAGCTTAATTAATGCGGTACCGGTCACTTCCTGGCAAAACTTGAAACTTTCGAACCGATTGTCAAGTCCAGCATTAAATGTTCTCAAAATTGATATAAGGCCATCGTTAACTTCGTTACAAACTTGGTTGCAATATCAAATTTTTTTGCCAGAATTCTTCGATTTGGAGCCATTTGCCTACCCCGTCGAGTTAAAAAAAAATGGACACTTAGAAACTTTTGGCGGATTAAATTTTTGGTCATGTTATTTTTAAGACCCTAAGCATTATTTAAGCCAAAAAAATTTCCCTGATTTTCAAAAATTATACTTAGATGTCCCCTCAAGAAATGGGTCGCTATTCGCTTGAAGAAAGTTGGGAAATATTAAAACACATATTTTCAAAGTTTCCCCGAGAGAAAGAGAGAGAGAAAAACTTAGAGATGAGCACAGCGCAGCACTGCATTCAGCATGGTACACTGGCAATAGAGTATGTTATAGTCGGGCTTGAACCGACTTTCTCACTAGTTTTTCATAAATAAATGACATGAACCAACTTTCCAATTAAAGTTTAACCTTTGAAAAATATCGAGCTTTTTTATACTTTGTACCGAAGGGAAGATAGAGTATATTAAGTTTGTGCAAAAGTATGTAACAGGGAGAAGAATCATTTCCGATCTGCATCAACAGCCGAGTCAATATAGCCGTGTCCGTCTGTTCGTCAGTCTCTCTTTCCGTCCGTCCGTATGAACAAACAGATCTCAGAGATGGTAAGAGATAGAGGTTTGACATGTATTGGACAAATGCTTCTTATACTTGCAGGCAGATCAAGTTTATTTTTAATTTTTGCCACGCCCCCTCCCGCCCCCGCAATTTGGAAAAAACGTCATATCTCCCACAGTTTTGTAGATAAATGATTTGTACCTTCTAGAGATAGTTACTCATTAGTAATATTTATTATTTCCGAAGAAATGATAACGATCGGATGAGCGGTTCTCAAGTTATGATCAAAAAAGTGAATTACCCCCGCCACCCCCTCCCACCTTCACACAACCAACGCACAATCTTAGAGAGAGAGAGCAAGAGATTGAAAGAGAGAGAGAGTGAGAGGGGGAGAGAGAAACTTAGAGATGAGCGCAACAGTAGCACTGCATTCAGCTTCTACTCCTGGTACAGAGTGTGTTATAGTCGGGCTTGACCGACTTTCTCACTTGTTTTTTATAGCAAAATACAATTCCAGTTTTTAAATGCACCACCCTGTACTATTACTAAACTTTAAGGCTCTGTCGCACTTATTTAAAATTTCAATAAAATTGTTTGATTTTTGCCAAGCTTTAACTTTGGGAATGCCGAGACCGACGTTTTTCTATTTTGCCGTTGTGAGTTACATATTTGCATTAGTGAAACAAGCACCCCTTGTCCGCGCCTCTTACACATTTCCATATTTTGGCATTTTGAGTAATGCACACTTTTTGGCGCTCCTCCGCTGCTTTTCCTTTTCCTCCTTTTCCCTTGCTTAATTATGCTCAATTTGCTGAGAAAAACTTTTGTGGGGTGGGGGAGGGCGTGAGCTGAAAACAGATGCATGCGTGAATACATGCACGTACAAGGAGTGCATGTTGCGGCATTATAAACTTTGAGCGAGTATCTATCTAGACAACTAAGTGGCAACTGTTTGGCATTTGACCTGCAAGGTGAAGTGGTGTTGGCGGTTTTTGGATGCATCCAAGCTGGGGATAATAAACCGCTTGGGGGGGGGAGGGGGGACTCCGTTGTTTGGCCAACAAAAGCCGACGTAAATAGCTTTCCGTTTTGTGTGAAAGGTAACTAAATCTGTGCACATACACAGAGACCAGGCCACAACCACAGACATGGCGCATCAGCCTCGCACACACACAAAGACAAGGTTGCTGGTGTGTTTGCTTGGCAGTAATTATTGTATGTGGCACTTGGCACTCCTGGAATTGGCTTAGACAAATAATTCACACAAAATGTTGTATGAAAGCTGCATTTTAGGCCAAAGTGGATCAATAAGTTTGACCTTTATTTCTCGTCTGACAGTTTTATAATTTTATCTATTAAATGGTTGGCGAAGCTAGATTCTGTGAATGGCAACCCTTTTCCTGTACTGTGTGCTTTAATGATGCTTTATCCCCCCCCCATTTGGGTGTCCTCTTTGTCGTAATTAAATTAAGCAATTGCTTAAGATAACATTTCAGTGTTCCGTTCTGTTCGTTTCCGCCACATTGGCTAAAGCCTGGGCCACATAATGATGCTTTGCAGCTGTTTCTACTCCTCTCCAGCTTCCTGCCGTCTGCTCTAATATAAATATATGGAAATGACTTTATTAAATTACTTTATCTTGGTTCCTGATTTGGCTCACACACCGTGCCAAACAGAGGGAGACAGAGTTGGCCATAGTAGGTCCCTGAGTCCGCTGTTATGGCACAATTTCCGACACATCCTGTTGTCATTCATTTGGCTGGCTCCCAGGCGCAGCCAGGCCTGATTATGCTCTCTCTGTGTGTGTCCATTTGCATATCATTCACAATTGTCTGAATTGCCTTTGGGATGAAATGTGCGGATGTGGGCAACGTTTTATGACTAACCAGGTTGTCTCATTACAAGCCCACCACCTCCCCTCCCCTCCCCTCCACCCCTTCAATTAACGGATCAACGGCAGCTGCACCTGACCCGGCATCCATCAGCAGCATCATCATTTGAATCATTATATGGTTGGTGCCAGCGACTAAAGTCAATCAGTCACTTGACTGACTGCACCGGAATTCATCATCAGGCTTATGCACACGCACCCCTAAAGAGGGGTTGTATAATTATGTGTCTGCGTGTGTGTTGTAACGGACAATGGGGTTCTAGGCTATGCTTATAAGTTCTTATTATATGCTACCCGACGACTAGTGGTTGACCGGTTCAATTTGAAAGCTGTAGCTATTTGATAAGTAGGATTAAAACTGAATTATGTGCACTTGAAAGATTTGTATGCATCCTCAACAGGGAAATTACCGATATCCTGTTGGTGGAAGCCCTCGGGCAATGCAATCTGAAATGCCATCAAGCACTTAGCTCTTAATTGTCTTCAGCGCATTGTTCATCAATTACTTTCTACCCTCAGGCTCTAAAGAACGGTGTTGGGATACTGGCAACATTATTCAGAACAGTTGATGATATTTCCGTAATTAAAATGGAGGTCTTATCATTGAATTGGAGCTTTGGTGCATTGATCCTTGCATGATTTTCCCCTTGGTTGCGAGTAGAGTTTATTTGGGCATTATTACAATTTTTGGTCCCTCTTTGGTATTTTTCTGGCGATAAAAAAATTTGTCATACGCAGAAAGTGGTTGGGACACCATGTAAGTGATCTTGACTATATTCTTTACCACAGGTCATCCACGGTATCATCGCGGTTGAGTATTGTCACTATCACGGCTATGTAGTTATTTTGTAAGAATCTGCATTACTGTCAAGTGAGCGCCATCTTTTATTACTGTTAAATGCATCCGCTTTGTTGATTGAGTGTCATTGAGGTTTTAAAAGCAGTTTCTTAGGCACTTTGTATTAACATGAAGATCCTGTAGCTGTGAACTGCGATTGCACATTGATCCTTATATGATTTTCCAGCCCTTTCCACCCACAAGGTCAAACTTCCTTTACAAATTTCTTGTAACGATTCTGGCGAGCACTAAGCCATAACCACGAAAAGCAAGAAAATCTTTTTGGTATTTACGTATGCGGTGTTCACTGTATGCCCTATTTAGTGTTATAATATATTTACTATAGACTTGGACTAACCAGACACTTTGATTATACCTTCCCCTATAATTTGCTCTCAAAAATCACTGCACTGAAAAACCACATTTTACATAACACACAAATTATCTGTTACTCAATAGCCCAACTTTTACGGGGCCCCCGTTATTTTTTGGAAAAAAACAAATAAAATGAGAAGGCCAAACTAACTGCGACGGGGAAGTCACTATCCTTGTGGATATGTTATAATTACCTTATGTTTTAAGAACGCCAGCATTAAAACAAACGACCGATAGTTCCTTTATGACACAGCTATAAGATATAGTCATCCGATTTTGACCAACACTTCCAAATCTTTGTAAAAGCGCATAATAGTAATAATTGCTGAAGTGAGACACGTTAACATTAAAAACAAAAAAGTTTTTCATATTAAAACCCACTTTTCGACCGATAGTTTCTATGGCAGCTATAAGATATAGTCATCCGATTTTGACAAAAACTTCCAAATCTGTGTAAAAGCGTATAATATTAATAATCGCTGAAGTGGGACACGTTAACATTAAAAACAAAAAAGTTTTTCTCACAAAGACCCACTTTTCGACCGATAGTTCCTATGGCAGCTATAAGATATAGTCATCCGATTCGGTCGGTTCCGACATATTAGCAGTGTGCAGTAAAAAGAAGACTGTGTGCAAAGTTTCAGCTCGATAGCTTTAAAACTGAGAGACTAGTTTGCGTAGAAACAGACAGACAGACAGACAGACAGACGGACAGACGGACGGACAAAGCTCAATCGACTCAGGTCGTCGCCCTGATCAAGAATATATATAGTTTATAGGGTCGGAAAATGAATATTTCTATGCGTTGCAAACTCCTAATTTAACAATTGGCAAGTTTAATCTTATAATTTGTACCAAATAGATTTGTTTACATCAATTTTTAATATGATATCTCTCAAATGGCCTGGCGTTGATGGCATATTTTGCCCCCTTTTGCATCTTTCGCATTTTCCATCGATTTCGCCAACATTTCGGCCGGAATAGCGGCTATTTCTTCACGAATGTTGTCCTGAGCTCTTCTACGGTCCTTGGCTTGTTAACGTAAACCTTTGACTTCAAATATCCCCACAAGAAGAAGTCAGGCGGCGTCAAATCGGGCGAACGCGGTGGCCAGTCCAAATCACCACTTTTCGACATCAAACGGCCCGGAAACAATTTCTTCAGAAAATCGATTGTTATGCGACTTGTGTGCGGTGGAGCGCCGTCTTGTTGAAACCAGAACTGCCTCATACGCTTTTGACGAATAATTGGCATCACAAAATTGGTCATCATGTCGCGATAACGCTCCTGGCTGATGGTAACAGCATGGCCATTTTCATTTTGGAAGAAAAACGGCCCAATGACCGTTTTCGCACTAACGCCGCACCAAACTGTGACTTTTTCGTCATGAAGAGGCACTTCTTGAATCTCCTCAGGATTTTTAGTGGCGTAAATACGGCAATTTTGCTTATTTACGGTCCCATTCAATGTGAAATGGGCTTAATTTTTAATTTTTTTTAGCACGTTGAGTTTTCACAATTGACTTGTTCTGTTGAATGTCAAAAAAATTTCAAATCTCAGAGCGCTCGCGCGGGGTTTAATTGTTCCATGGTAAAAATCTGCTTTTACTGACGCTTCAAACGCGGTATGTCATTAAAAGGGGGCCGTGTGACAATTAACTGTATATACACTTCCACCAAAGAAATGCCCATCAACATACCGCCTGATACTAATTTTTTATTATAAGTTTCATAATCAGTAAATACAAATGATTTACATGCGTTTCACGGCCCTGATGAGCAGATATGACAATTTAGTAATGATTAACATAATTATTACCCAGTTTAAATTTGGTTGAAGTCTCACGGTGTTTTGTAGCTTGCTTTGAAAATTGCGCTCAATCATTGATGGGAAAATTATTCAAATTTCACCCGACGACGCATATTTGTGTATCGACAATGTGCGATACCTGTTGAAATAATTAAAATTAATTATTCAGGGAGCTATCGATAACACTACAGAAAATACGGATCTAGTATTTTATCGGTATTTAATTGAGGCCTTTTTGTTGGAAGTGTGGACTACCACCAAAGAGACTGCCAAAGGGCTTTGGCACAAAAATTTTTGTGAGTTTTTTTATATGGAGTTTTTTGTTTTGGAAAGTCTTTGGTGGAAGTGTATACTACGCTTAAACACTTAAACATTATGTGTACTCAACTTTCTTTCTTTCTCTTAGTCAGCCATCTTAATACACTTTATTTATTTTTTGGTCACTGTTTTTACATTGGGAAAAGGAAATAAATTTGAAAGGGTTTGTTGAACAAGTTAATAAATCAAATCCGCTCGAAATTCTATGGCATGGCGATAAATTTTCTAAGCGATTTAACGAATCTTTATAGTCGCTGGTGAATACAAACTTCTCGTTGTGTTATCTTATATTGATACAAATAGGGCGCCTGAACTCCGGGGAAAATATCGCTAAGGATCGAGTCAACTATCTATGGCAGATAAGGGTAGTTATGCATTGGCACAGCATTGGGTGAGCTCAAAACAGAGCAACTGCTTTAAAGCGTAGTATACACTTCCGCCAAAGACTTGCCAAAACAAAAAACTCCATATAAAAAAAAACTCACAAAAATTTTTGTGCCAAAGCCCTTTGGCAGTCTCTTTGGTGGTGGTCCACACTCCCAACAAAAAGGCCTCAATTAAATACCGATAAAATACTAGATCCGTATTTTCTGTATCGTTATCGATAGCTCCCTGAATAATTAATTTTAATTATTTCAAGAGGTATCGCACATTGTCGATACACAAATATGAGTAATCGGATGAAATTTGAATAATTTTCCCATCAATGATTGAGCGCTATTTTCAAAGGAAGCTACACAACACCATGAGACTTCAACCAAATTTAAACTGGGTAATAATTATGAATTTAATCATTACTAAATTGTCATATCTGCTCATCAGACCCCGTAGGCAGGGGTGGACAGTGAAGAACGCATGTTAATCCTTTGTATTTATTAAATGTGAAACTGTTAATTTTAAATTTAACAAAATACAACGCTCTAGGCAATGCGACCATATTACATGCATACATCTTACAACCTGGTCACACTGTCCCAAAACAAAAGAATTGTCACTTTTGGTATTTTTGTTTTGGCAAGTCTTTGGTGGAAGTGTATACTACGCTTGCAAGCAGAGCATCAGTCGCAAGCTGGGCCTCGAGGCAAGCAGGTCGACTTAGCTCTGCCATTCAGCTACAAATATTTTCCAAAGATTTATTTTATTTTGCCTTTGACTCCTCCTGCGACCAAAAATTTATTGCCTTCTTTTTACTTTTATTTTTTTGAATTTTTATTCATTTTAAAATCTGTTATGTCAATGGGTTTTTCCTTATTTTCATTCCCAAAATCCAATGATACATCGCGAACCTGTCAATGAAGGCGCAGTGAAGTTTTGAAACTTACTGATTTTATTTCTTTTTTTTTCAATGCTGCATTTGCTCTTGATTCGGCCAGTAGTATTCTTTACCACTGCTTGAACTCTTGGGAAAAGGTTAATTCCGTGTGTCTAGTCATGTTAGTGTTAACATCGAATCTTAACTTCTTTATTCGATAGCATTTTACAAGACCCGTCGTATTGAAACAATTCTTGAAATTGTCAAACTGTTTCCATTTTTTACGAAATATTTCTTTATTTTTTTCTGTACAAAAATATTCCTCGTCCCGGTTCTCGCAATTTCTTGCAGCCTTTGCTTAAATTTTATTGCAATTATATTTCTTGTTCTTATCATTAATAAGTATCGTTAAAAATCGTTTTCTGTCGATAGCGCATGCAAGTGATACTTGTAATTTTGGTCATAGTAAAATTTTTTTAAATTACGATTGAGGGTCAGAAGCTAAAAACATCAACCTTATTAAATTTGCGGACCCAAAATTGAAATAAGTCAATTCTTGATTGTATTATCATTTGGGGGTCAACTCATTACTCAAACGTTAACTTCGAAATTTTAAACATACCCGATTGACTAAAAACATTTGTTAATGAATAATCTGAATACTTGTATCAAAAATATATTTCTTTAGTTATTTAAATGAATAAAGAGCGAACCGAACCGAATCGAACCATAACCGCGGTTCAGTAAGCCCCAAAAACCATGCAATGAACCGAACCGGCGGTTCAAAAGCTGTCTGGACCGCTGAACCGAACCAGTCCTTATTTCCGAGTGGTTTGCATCCCTGGTTTTAAAGCTATCGTAACCAAACTTTGCACGAAGTCTTTTAGTACAAATGCACTGCATACCTCAGTAAAATTGATATTTGTGCATCATGTTTTTTAAATATTTTTTGAAAATTTTACTTGGCTGATTTTTTGTTAATATTTTTTTTAAATAGGTAATTGATGTTAAGATTTAATGTACACCATGTTTTTCAAATATTTTTTTTTATTAATAGAAAACATTTTTTTGAAAAAATCTTCATGTAAAGTTGATAATTGTGCAAAAACTTAAATACCACAAAAATTAAGGAGATAAAGAAATTAAATAAACATAAATGAATTTATTAATATGAAATAGAGTCGCCTCTTCGTTGTGCAACCAATTGCAAGCGGCGGGGCATCGAGTTTACCAAGTTATTTAAAGTGTTTACGTCAATAGTTGCCCATTTCTCGACAATTGCCGCTTTTAGTTCCTTCAATGACTCAAATTGCCTTCCACCCTCATAAACCTTTGCTGAAAGGATGCCCCAAAGATCCTCAATTGGATTTAAGTCCGGACTTATAGCTGGCCACTGTAATAAGGGAATACTATTGGAACAGAAAAACGACATCGTATGCCTTGCAACGTGTATAGGAGCGTTATCCTGTTGAAATGTCCAGTCGTCGCCATGGAACTCCTCCGCAAATGGTACAAGTTCTCCTTCAAGGAGATCCGTATACATTTCCGCATTGATCCGTCCCGGCACAAAGCAAATGGGAGACTTTCCAGCAGAGCTAAATGCCGCCCATACCATCAGAGAGCCACCACCATGGTTCCGCCTATAGCTCGTCTTCCTGGGATGACTTGGGTCCCGCCAGTACTTTTGATTTCCATCTGGCCCGTCTAGGTTAAACTTCTTTTCATCACTGAAAATCACCTTTGTGAACTCGTTGTCCCAAAACTTATATTTTTCATAGAAGGCAAGCCGGGCCCTCTTATGCCGGGGTAACAGTTTTGGTGTCCGTACCTTTGAGTCATATTTGAGGTGCAACTCCTTTCGACAAATCTGTTGCACCCTCTGCCTACTTATTGGCAACTTCAATTCAGCCTTTATTTGAGCGCAACTCATATTTTTAGCCGTTGCTAGCGCCTTTATGTGCCGTTTAGTGCGCGCATCAATTTTTGGTAATGCCCCACTTCTGTTGTTTCGGGCATATTTCTGGGGATTCTTCAAATAATTCGCGATAGTATTTCGATGTCGACTTAATCTTTTGGCAATTTCTGATATTTTAATGCCACATTCAGCCAAAGTTTCAATTTGCGTTTTTTCTTTTTCATTTAATTCGGCTGCGAGAGGCATTTTTAACCAAAAATAGTCCAAATTTATAAAAAAAACTCAAAAACTTGTAACAATACTAATTATAGTCAATTAGTTAACAATATTTAAATGAGCTCCATCAATTTTTGCAGCGAGATAATTAATGTGTCACACTCAAAATGGAAATGAAGAGTTTTGCACAAATATCAACTTTCTATTAAAGTCATGACTTTGTCCCTAACGGGACTATAGATTAAAAGCAGATAAGAAACATATGCATGGAAAAACATCACAAAGCATAAGAGATAAAACATGTATACTTGAAACATTTATGCCGTTATTAGAACAACTGTAATAAGCAAAATAAATTTGCACAAATATCAATTTTACTGAGGTATTTGTCGGAACCCGTTCGAATTTGATCTTATTTCTTCTTCTTTGAAATTTTTTAGGAAATAATGCCCCAAAAAAATGAAATAACACCCCAAATTTGAGAAAAATCGTTGTTTTTGTTTTCCATATAAATTTTTGGGGCCTTATTTCATTTTTTTTTTTTTTTTGGCCTTATTTCGCAGCGCCCAGTTTGAAGCATTGAGCCCAAAGCCAGTTTATTCGGGTGTTGATTAATTTATGAGCGATTTGTCGAACAAAGCCGTTCTCTGATAAGTAGAGAGCAAAGTTTTCTTCAAAAGAAGCAAGAACCGCCCGCAGAGTACAATACCCCGAAAAAAAATCATTTTTTGAAGAGGAAATGGATTTTTTTATGGCGCAGGTGTTGCTGATAAGTAACATGTACGTTTTGTGTACTCACTTTCTTTCTTGCTCTTAGTCACCGTAAAGTCACTGTTTAGTCATTGTTTGGTCACTGTTTAGACACTGCCATAGGCAGTCAAGTTCGAAAGGGTTTGTGAACAAGATTAATAAATCAAATCGCTCGAAATTCTATGGCATGGCGAAAATTTTCAAGCGATTTAACAAATCTCTAGAAGCCTAGTCGCTGGTGAATACTGTGATACTTCTTGTTGTGTTATCTTATATTGTTCAAATAGGGCGCCTAACTCCAAATATCGATAATTATCGAGAAACTATCGAGCAAGCTGGCCGAACGCGTTATGACATTGGCTCAGCATTGCGTGAGCTCAAAACAGAGCAGCTGCTCTAAAAGAGGGCCTTGCAATTCGAAGGGACGGCACTTCTCGTTCAGTGCTCAAAGCGAGCAGGTCAGCCGTTAGTCATGGTGGATTCATAGAATTCGCTGGGAGTGCGCCCTTGCATCTGTTTACTTACCTAAAGTGCTTCGCCTTTCACTCTAGACACGGCACTTCTCTATGTGAAACGCCTGTCTATTTTGAGTGATGTAGACTACTTATGGATATAACTTTTAAAATATCCTTGGATGTACTCCCCAGCGGCGCACAGCTAAATGAGGCGAGCCCACAGCATGCATTACAACAGCCCACAAGTATAAAACACTAGCGCTACACTTTGTATACCGAGTTGTCATACGGAGTTTCTCAAGTCTTCGAAATTTCGTTTATCGAAAATTCGAACTGCGTTCGTATGCTTGTTCGTTTTTTTTGTTTTCTTTAGGCATTCACACACAAATATATATGTGAGCATGTGTGTAGTTGATTTCTGACGTGTGGAGTGTGCGTGCATCTCCGCATCAGCGAAAAAACAACTAATTTTAAATAGCTTTTAGTCGATTTGTTTTATTTTCTTGTATATTTGAATGGCTAATAAATTGTTGAAATATACCTTTAATAAATAATTTAACTTAGCATACCGCACATGGAGCTGTACTTCAATAGCATTACCACTCTATATACCTTTTAGTTCAAAGTACATTACGTCGTAAAGTACCTGCATTACAACAGCGCATACTATGTGTATCGTTTAGTGGGCGGCCCATCCACACCGTCCATTACATTTCTTAGATTGTTAGGTGCAGTCGTAATGGAGCTTCGAAAAGCGTTCGGCTATCGCCCACTTGTCGATTACAAAGTAATGGGGATTTGAAAGCTAGCAGTCCACAAAGCGGCCATGCTAATGTAAATGTATACTGGATTGTAATCGATGCTGTGCGGCATACAGCCTTCGAAGTGTTTAAGAGGTGCTCGATTACGTAATGTGCATTTGCGCCGCTGGGTCCGTGCCCATAATGGTAAATGCAAATTTATTTTCATAATTTGATTGCCGGAGAGGATTTTCTTCTGAGTGTGTGATGAAAACTTTACCAACCAACTTCATTTAGCGTTTGCCGCTTGGTTTTGGCTTTATATTCTGGAAGAATCTTGCAACAGTTTCTGCAAGAGAATCTGCGTATTTACCCAGTGGGTTTTGTGCATCAGTCAAAATTTTTGTTGCCTCATTTACTGCAAGCACTTTAGACTTCATTCAGTGGTTCGTGCACTGTAGAAATGGATTCATTAGAAACATTTGCAGTTTCTCTATGGCTGCTCCAACATTTCTCTCTCTGTCACCTGGCTTTGGATTACCAAATTTATTTGGCCAAACTGCAGCAGGGATAGCAAAACAATGCAATAATATTATTCGAATGGATTAGCTTTGCTAATTTCAATGTCAGCCAAACTTACACCTTTAGAACACAGATCGTTCACACACTCCATCTCAAGATTCAAGGCTCAAGGCAGCCACATCACGCTTACTTAATTCTATTTTATACTTCTCAGCCTCTATTTGGTTTTGAAAATTCCTTTAATTTTTCAAAATTCCTTTTTCGTTTTTGACAGTTATTCTAGTACCCACTTGTACAATAACAAAGTTCTGTTTTGGTTTTTAAAATGAAAACCAAAATTTCCAAATTCGTTATAAAAGCCCTACGAATTGGAACAAAGTTCTAGAGGTTTTTTATTTTTCCAGTGGGAAGGACCTGCTCATAGCAGCCGTAAAAATGTAAGGAAAGTAAGGTCCTATCTAAATCTTTCAATTTTTGGCTTGACCCATAATTAAAAAATATATATATTTCCTTTGGCTTTTTATTACTTTTTTTTCAACATTTTCAATTTTTACATTCTTACCCAGGATGGAAATTCTTTGTTCTCGGACATGGAACCCTGCACCTGCAATACTGAGAATAGCAAGGCCTCGATTTTATGTGGTCGATCATGAAACCCTGCACCTCAACGTAGCAAATTGGACATTTTTGGACGGTCTTTCCAAAGTCATCATAAAGGGATCGACTTTTTTTTTGGGGACTAGCTTCTTGCAGCAATGTGAACGCATCGGTGGTGCTTCCTTACCCATTTTCTGAGGAGTTTTGTTAATTTCACTTCTCTATTACTGAATATTGTTTTGAGTGCATTCTCATTTTCCTTCACTTGGGCTTACACGTGATACTTGTAAATTTAGCTCTTGGCTTAGCTCTCGGCCTTTCCAAAGTCATCATAAAGGGATCCACTTCTTTTTGGGTCAGCTTTTTGCAGCAATGTTAACGCATTGGTGGTGTTTCTTTAACCATTTTCTGAGAAGTTTTGTTACTTTCACTTCACTATTGCTCATTCTCATTTTCTTTCTTTTGGGCTTGTAATTTAGCTCGTAAGAAGTGGGCGGTTGATATGAACATCCACCCACTAATCAGTCATTGACAAAACTGTCAATGTAAACTCAGAAGTTGAAAAGAGCTGATGTCACTCAGATGAGAGAAAAATTTAGTTCGGCTTAATATTTTATGTAAATAAGCCGTAGTACTGATCAAAGTGGGCGAGTCGCAACCATTTCTATGGAATCTGGTTAATAAAAAGCATTTCGATACCGGCAGCTGCATCACTTGTGACAATCGGCCAATGTGTGCAAACCACTCGAGTTTAAACCTCCGTAGCCTCCTTTGTCTTTTGCAATCTCCACAGTTCATTATAGTAATTTCTCCTGCGGCTTATTGAGGTACCTTCCGTTGCCCCATTACTACCTATGTGGTCACCCATCAGCTACCTTTATATGTATTCAATTAATTCGCCCGGCGAGTATGATTCGCCTCCAGTCCATGATGCTGGCTGTGGCTTTGAGCAACTTCTTAGCTTCCAATGCGTTTTTGGATATCGTTATAGCGGTATGTCTTAGTGGAAAATAAAGGACACTGTTTTAACCTTCAGCCCCACTCAAAATGCATTCATGAATGTGACCATGGCATTGCCTTTGACCTCTGAATTTCCCCCAATGGCTTTCATTATCAATTTAATTAATTTTTTGTTTTCTTTGAGTTAGCATGCCAGATTTTAGGTTGACATTTTTGCTGTTGCCTGGTCACACTACATTCTCAGAGCGGCTCTGAAAATTATCAAACAATTTACGCTCAGGCCCAATTTCTCAAAAGTTGCGGTTATGTAACGGCTGGTCAAATTTGCTGCACGGAATTACCGGCTCGTTTGCCCGATATCGATTAATTGCTATCGATAGGATAGGGTGACCAGAGCCTGGTGAAGCTGTCGGTTCTACATGAAATTCTTGAATCAATATGGCAAGGTTTTTGCTCTTCGATCTGTTGGTTTTCCCTCTCATCCACAAGCAGGTCCAAATGTTCCCCAGCCTCGGTGTTAGCTAATGGTCTTGGTGGCTGTACCTGCGGCTGAGGTGGCTCCAGCTGCAAGTGATCCTCGGCATTGGGGTTCTGGTGGAAATTGATTTAACTCCAAGTGTTACCAGGCCACAGGATTAGAAACTGGCTCGCTTCAACTGAAGTGGCTTTAGCTTCAAGTAGGCCAGGCCTCGGGTTTATCCACAGCTTCTGGTGCGGGCCGCGCCTGCTCAAAGTGTTCGCAGGATAATAAAAACGAGAAGGCCGAAGTTTTACATTGAGCGTGTTCAGCAGCATAAATCGATGACAAAAAATCGACTATTTTTGTTAGATTGTGCTGGTGAACGGGCATTATGCGCAATCATGTTTGCTATTTTTTGTGATTGTGTTAGATGTGAATCTAACAAAGAAATAGTTTGTTAGAATTGCTTGTTTATGATTTGTTATCGATAGCACACAGCTGTCAGAAGTAAACAAACAAGCAATTTAGAAAAGGCAAATGCAAAATGAATGTGAAAACCTCTTTGTTTTTAATAAATGAAATGGCAGAGGACGTGGTTTCGCCAGTAGCTCACGGAAATTCGTGCAAGGCTCTGAAGGCTCTACTGGTTGTTGCGGAGGAGGAGGGAATCTTGAAAAGCCGCCACTCCAAAAAGGAGAAGCCCTGCGTACGCGTAGTAACCACCTCATCTGGGTACATGGACACCTCATCACAGTTTGTCAAGGCAATACCATTCAGCTCCTCCCGGAGAAGAGCTGGATAGGGTTGCCCATATCCTCACGCAAGATAATCACAAGGAATGAAACCCGGCGCCTGGTAGCTAGGGTCACGTGGTCCTCGTTTAACCTGAAAGGGAAAAATCTTACTTCTGGTCTGGGCCATAACGGGTCACTGCCTTATTAGCAGGCATGCAGCGGGCTTGGGAGTCGCTCACAGCGATTTCTTTAGAACAACAGGAGGAGACATTACTTCATCTTTTTGCCATTGGCCAGCTCTAAGTAGAAGGAAACTCAAATCTTTTGGCCACACTACTAGTTGGGACAGTACAAAAATATAGAATGAACAAATTTATGGATTATTTTATGATGTCCCGTGCATCGTTAAGAACTCATAGCTAGAGATGGGCTCGCGACGGGATTCCAGCGGGACCCGAGAGACGCGCGACGATATTGAATTAAAATTTGTTGGTCGGGATCGGGACGGGACAGCCGTGGTCGGGATCGTGGCGGGACGGGAACGAATTGTCCTTATTTGCCCACCTATGCTCTTAGCCCATTGCCACTTTGTGGGGACTTACAACAAACATTTAATGGCTAACAAAGTCTTAAGGAAAATTCAAGGGGAATTCCAGGAGCAGTTGGTGCTAGTGACGACGGTCATAAATATTTAGTAGTCAGTTCTTAATTATATTAAGCTGTTTGCTGTCAAAAATTCAAACCTTCCGCCAACAAAAATATATCGATAACTTTGTTGCCTAAAAATTCTATCAAACTCGTTCACCAGCAGACTAACACTTTTTTTTTTATTGATGATTTTTGTTAGATGATTGGTGTATGCTGGTGAACACGCCATTTAAATTAATAATGATTATATAATTATTTTTTATTACATGGTGGGTATTGAAAAAATAAAAAATTTTTCACACACCACAAAATAAATTAATTATTTTTTCCTTTTAATTAACCGCAATAAGAAATTTCCGATTAAAATAAAGGAATTTTTTTTTATAGTTTGAATTTTAAAACCCTCCCAACACCTTTTTGTCCCAACAAAAAAATAATTTCTGATACTAAGCTTAAAACCCATTATTCAACCGATAGTCATCCGATCCAGTAGGTTTCGACATATTAGCAGTGTGCAGTAAAATGAAGACTCTGTGCAAAGTTTCAGCTCGATAGCTGATGGCTTTTTAAAACAAATACAAAATGTTATTGGTTTAAGCCAGAGTCCGGCGCGTTAATATCTTCTATGCCTACAACACTGATCTGCAACAGTGCCGTCGACACACCTACAGTATACGACAGGGGACGGGAAAACTCACATGCTCATTTTGGGCGTTGCGTGTGTGTGTTTAGCCATGCCAGAGGGCGCTCATATAGCACTTCTTTGTTGTTGCAAACTCACGGTGTGTAGACTTCGCTGCCGCAGAGCGATGTTGTATACACAGTGGTAACACACACACCCAACGTCAAAATTAGCATGTGTGATGGGCCCGGATTTTGGTTTAAGCCCATAAAATTCTAAAGCCATTTCCAATTTGTTATGAAAATGAGGTGTCTATCTATCCAGACAGTAGGTCAGAATGTACCATCTATCATGTAAGACGCATGGAAAACTGAAAATGCAGCCTTGGAGTCTATTCTATTTATTAGACCATTTAATGTTGTATAACTTTGGCAACTTTTTGTCAAGTGGGTCAACATTTAGGGGCGTGCAGGAAAAAAAGGAGCATGCTTGGATGCATTCCTGGGGTCATGCTTAATAGAAAACTTACCACCTGTATAGATCTTGTGCGCTGGCAGCCAAACTCAGATTTCCCAGCAATGGTGGTCGTTCCTTCAGATGATGATGATTCAACAGATCGGAGGATGAGGCCAGTCTGCAAATAAATATTGTTTGCCCATTAGCCACCATTTGTAGGCCCACCACACAGAGGGGAAAAGCCTTTAACCCAAAATAGGAACAAGAGAGAGAACAACGAATGTTCCAAATGTTCTTGAAATGAGGATAATATGTGGGGACACAGTGTGCAATAGCTCAATGTGCTAGCTTGCCATTTCATTTCACTACCCAGTCAAGCCCTCAAATTACTTCTCTGTGTTCTGTGTGAAACAAGTCTGTTCTTTTTCCCCCCCTTCCGTGCACTCTACCACTTTGACCTACCTTAACTGCGGCGCTTTGATGCCATGCTTATCCATCACTTTCTCCAATTGACGTACACGCAATCTTGACATATCCAGCTCATGCTTGACCTTCCACAGATGCGTGTCACAGATGGGATCGTTACAGCGATGCTTCTTCAATATCTCCGTGGCCTCAAACACCGCACCGCGAAATGTCAACGATTTGCCCATGGACAGCGAGATGAGTGCACAACAATGGCCGCCATCCTTCTTGGCCAGCCGCTTGCGTATGTACTTGAAATAGACATGCTCCAGCAGCAGCAATAGCGCGGCCAGCAATATGCCGGCCATAAGCAGCAGGAAGGCGGACAAGAATTGCTCTAGGGCCAAAGGGTCGGAGGATTTGTGCTCCTGCTTGCCGGGCCTACAAGTGCCGGTCATCCAGTAGCGACGCAAACGCTCCAAATCGCCATTGGCGCGAAACTCCAACAGACGCTTGTTGAACATCTGCACATACTTGGAGTTGCGACTGAAGGCCAGACCGTAGCCTGCGAATTGGCACAGGGGGTTAGAAGAGTCTGTGAAGTGGAGGAAGGAAGTACTTACCGGTCATGGCATACCAGCTGCCCACGGTCATCAAACGGCAATCCTCATCCTGGGCCACCAGATAGTCCAGTACAGTGCCATCGTATATAAACGAATCCAAATTGCCATTGAGCACAGCGGCCACACCATCGGCCACGCTAGTCTTGTTGTATCTGTGGGAAGTGCGGTGATTACCTCAAGTGGAAGTGCAACAAGTGGATGGGCTACTCACTGCTTCATGTAGAAGTGCATGTCCTTAAAGTACTTGTGTATGGTGGAATCGGTGTGACTATAAGGGATGGTGCCATACTTGAAGGAGGGCTTGTGTGAGTAAGGATGAACCAGACGACTGTCATTAAGGCCGCTAAATTCGTGGAATTCCTCTCTAGAAGAATTTCAGAAAACAAAATGTGTATAGAAAGGTGACACACTTAAAGGAGGTTTAGGTGGAAGAATGAGCCAGAGGACTATCATCTAAAGATCTTAATTGTGTGGAATTTCAATTTAAAAAAAAGTATACGAAAAAAAAACAAAGTAACTTGACTTGATGAAGGGCCAGAGGACTACCTTTTAAATAACTTTGATAAATGTAGGAAAAAACAATTATGGGCGGAGCGAAGAAGTCAGAATGAACCAATTAAAAGATTTAAACATGTGTAATTCCTTTATAAAAATAAAAAAATGCCGAAAGTGTATGGCAGAAAATAACCGACATATTAGCGGCGTGCGTAAAAGAAGAACGTGCAAGTTTCAGCTGATAGCCCAAAACTGAGGGACAGTTCGCGTAGAAACAGACAGACGGACAGACGGACGGACGGACGACAGACGGACAAAGCTTAAACTCAGCCCCATGCGATCAGAATATATATTAGGGGCGGAGATGATTCCTCTAGCATGCAAACTTCTGGGAAAATTATAATACACTTTTAAGGAGAAAATAAAAAAAATAGATGGGTTGAATAAATAAAGAAACTTCACTTAAAGAAGTCTAAGAGTAAACAAGAAGATATCTAAGCTTGTGTAGAAAATCTTGCTATTTAACAATTAAGAGAAAACCAAAATTTATAATAATAGAGGTGATAAAACTTGAAAAATTGTAAATTCCAAAACTTTACAACACAACTAAATAAATGTTGATGCCCTGGGTTTTATTTAAAAAATAGGGCGCAAAAGTGTAAAGATTTAAAGTGTTTTTAAAGCACACATAGGTATTGAGCTTCTTTTTCGAGAGGTTTTTGTCTCACGCAATAATTTTATAAGTATTTTGTATTGAGGAGGTAATTAAAAAAATAAACGGTCACACCAAAAAAAAAAAAAACAATCAATTAAAATGTCCGTTGAGCTGCATCTTAACTTAGTAAATAAATTAAGACATTTTCCTCAAAATATCTAGAAACTCCATCTAACCAAAGACTAATTCAGTTTTCCTTGTGATGATTTCGGAAGGAAAAATTATCCTAGTATTTTAAACCCAAATAAAAAAAATAAAATTTTTAGTGAATTTCGCGAATTGGTGAACCTTTTGATCTTCACTATCTTTATAAGTATTTACCATTGTTTATGAGAATTTTAACTTATACGACGTTTTAATCTTCATCTTCCGTGTTTTGCCCGTCTCAATAAACAATTTTAAAAATATCGTCATCATTTTATCTGCACCCCATATTTGTCTGTCTTCATGACAATCTAAACTCTTATGACAATTGCTAAAATTCAGTGATTTTGACCAGAGCTCCTATTTACCCATCTTCAATTGCCTTCATTTATTAAATCTTCACTCTATTTTAAAATAAAAATGTTAAGTTGGAAAGATAGCGCCGAAATTGGAAATTTTTAATCGTTTAGAAAGATTTTAAAAATTATCAATCCCACAATCTGCTCAAACAATAAACGTGGGTGTACTCATAATTTGATGAAAGTTTGGTAGATAGGACTAGTTTGAGAACTAATTTTGGGGTGCTTCTGCATAAAAGTTTTCCATCAAAATGTCAGCAAATTTTTGCATGTGAGACCTTAGTCTTAAAAAATGTATTGTATTTTAATATTTGATAGTGACAGCAGAAGTTGGTGTTCCTACTATTTCCTTGTTATCTTATATACTTTTTTATTTCTTTTACACAGCCAGTCAAGTTTTTTGGTAATTTTCGTTTCCTGTATTTCCGATTTTGACATAAATGGGGGTGCCGTTGAGTCTGTCCTTAGAACATATACGGAAGTCTACGAAATCTCTAGAGATTTTGGCCTTGGTTAGTTACCAATAACCGAAAAATCCGTCGGTGTCCCAGGACTTTAAGAGATTTCGTTTTCTTATATAGAAAATGAGTTGGAAGGTTTGTGTCCATGCTAATGGGACATTTCTATCAATCTGGTAATTTCTCGCTTTTTCCCAAAAAATTTCCCATCTTATAGTTATGAGTTAATTTGATGTTTTTATGTAATTTTTGATAGTGCTATATATTTTTATGATGCATTTTTTAAATTATAATTCAAATTTGATCATATTCTCCAAAAAATAAGATGTAAAATTTAAAAAAAATATTTTGCCAATCCACAAATATAACTTGACAACTCTAAGCCCTTGTTGTTTCCAAAGTTGTTACACAGATGACGACTCCATAACTGAGTGGATGTTTGGCAGGTTTTAATTTTTTCCACGCAGTATAAGGAAGTTTTATTAAAAACACAAATTTTAATATTAAAACCAAATAAAATATTTAATTAATTTGATGCAACTAACCAGAAAAATAGTGTGTTCACATTTCCAAAACAAATTTTGCATATCGAAATTGTTTGGTTGGTGAATTTAGCTAAATCTCCCTAAAGCACGAGATTTGAAACTGTATTTAACACAAAGAATTGGTTTTTAGGTTGGATATAAAAGGATTCGTGAGTGCATTCTTATGTTGTAAAGGGTGTGCCCTAGAAAAATTGCTTTGATTTTATGTGTGCCTCGAGTGTAGTCCGTGTTTTTTCAACTCAGTTGCTTAACAGCTCTGCTACAAAATGAGTTCTTGTGTCAACTTGGACTCGGTGCAATTATTCAAATCCTCCTCATAAATTTTTGCAGTTTCTACAAGTATGTCTGGTATCAAACCATCCACGTCAAGAATATCGAGAAATTTTCCTTTAAATCTCAAACCCAAAAAGAAATCATAAAATCTCCATATGGGTAGTAAATGGTAAAGCACTATAAAAAAATTCATTACGTCAATTATAGAATTGTTCCGGTTTTCATATATTTTCTCAATAGAAACAAAATAGAACGATTTTATTTTAGTTTTTCTGGTATTCGAATAGTTAGTAGATTTGCAATTCGAATGTTTTCTTTCCAAAAGGTTTCCTTTGACTACTTTTTTTCACCTTAATATGCCTGTAAACATAAAAATCAGGCAAATGTCAAAAAGTTAATACTTTAAAGTTTAAATAGGTTGAACTTTCTTTTGTGAGTTCGATTTAGGCATTTGTACATGACAAAATTAAAGCTCTTCATGAAAAATTTTGAATGTTATATTACAAATTATTAAAAAAAAAATGAATTTGCAGAACGTATTTAAATACACTAAAGGTTGGTACCAAGTAATGTTAAGCTAATATTTTGACACCTCTTAGTTAAAAACGCATTAACAAATGGAGTAAGTCTACTGAATTGTGAAGATCGGAACAGGTGACCGTGGAATCTGAGCAAATTAAATTAAGTGAAAACCGGAATAGGCCTGTAAGTGCTTTTGTGGAAGAACAACTCAAATCCCATTTCGTCAACAAGTTTCTCGGTATTTTCAAGAATTTCATCAACAATTTTTGTTTAACAACTGAGCAGAGCGGGCGCTGAGCGCCTTCAAGGAGAAGAGTAGATTTTTCTCTGCCCGTATTCTGTGTAAATATTTAATTTTTATCTGCTCCTAATGTCGATATAAAGAGAGATTTCGATAGGAATCGATTAGAATGAATCTTCGAGTAAACTTTGCTACGTCTAAAATGGCGGTTAATCAAAATGAATTCAATATTCAACCCGACTTTCAACGTATCGATTTTAACTCATATTCCAAAGTTCTTCGTTTGTAAATACTTTTCTTTGTTGATGGAACAATCTTAAAATTTGCAGCTTTTTTGAAATCATTGATTACTAGAAATTATATATTGCAATTTACACATTTGGTGGATTTAGATATTGGGCTCGGGGGGGCTCTGGATCCCCACTCTGTATCCACTACTATTATTTTGCTACAATCGTATTCACTCTGCTTTCTTAATTTTTTTTCTAATATTATTGCTGCTGACATTAAATAAGTTTAAGCCCGCATTTACTTTTTTAAAGAAAAATTTTCACTTGTTCGCTCTTCAAGAAAGACAATGAAAATGAGCTTTATTTTTTTTATAGCTTCAGCTGCGTGGCACGAAAAGATCGGAAGTTTTGCGAAAGAACGAGAGAGTGAGCACGAAATTTCTCTCGCAAAAAAATACGCAAGTAGCTTACTTTAGCAAGTGTTTTGTAAATGTCGTAGGCTGCCATTCAACAACGCTTGCAAAAGCAATCTTACTTTAAGCTTGGTTTGCATAATGTTTGTTAAATTGCTGGCTGGGGGTTTATTTGCGCTATTGTGTATGTATGTTTGTGTTCAATTGTAAAGGGTATATTGAAGTCGGGCTACTCGACTGCAACGATCTTACTTGTTAAATTTCGCAAATTTCCGTGTATTTTTTTGTATCGATCTTTTTATCAGTCTACAATTGCCCTCAAATCTTTGTAATAATATAAACTAAAATAAATAATTTCTAAATTTCGCGGTCTTTTGGACCATTTCAAAATTTTTTATTGGGTATTTTGATATTCGTGGCGTTCCGGCCGTTCGTAAGTTAAAAATGGTGTGGCTATCCCAACTTTAATTTATATAGAAGTCGAGCTTTGCTGCGCCTTCAACAGTATTGAACAAATAAACATCCACTTAACATCCACTTACCACCCACATTCCATCCTCTTCCAAAACAACTTACATCGGAAAATGGAAACACAAATGAATTCTCATTTTACCCTACAAACCGATTTTGAAGTAAATCGGATGAAAAATAGTTATTTTGTAGAATTTTCCGTGCAGTTCCGCGTTTCGACATTGAAAAATCGCATTTGAAATTATTTCGTGCTTTATCCTCACAAACCGAGTTTCAAGCCAATCGAAAGATAATTAGTTTCTTGGGTTGGGTCAAATTTGCACATTTCAAATTAATTCCAATTATATTCAAACAAACTGAGTTTCTAGCAAATCGGATGAAAAATAGTTTTTGGGGTGCAGAATTTTCCGGAAAACAGATGTCGAATTATTTTGCGTACTATGCCTACAAACCAAGTTTCAAGTCAATCGGATGAATAACAAAATTTTCCCCATACACACTTTCCCACCTAACGAAAACTCCTGCAAACTTCTCCAAATTTCAGTTTTCTATCTCTTACCGTTTAGGCTGTGCGATGATTGTCAATCAGTCAGTCAGGACAAAAATAAAGAGAACCCTCAGTAGCTCACTTGTGGTAAATTTACCAATTAGCTTTTTATGAGGGCTGGAGAATACCCTAAGAGAGAAACAGTTTGCTGCGTCGACAACTTTTTAACCAGATGTTAGTCTGAGTTATTATTGGACTATGTCCTTCTCCCTCTAACCGCCGTATTTTCCTTTAAGACATAAGACTTTAAGAATATTGAGTCCGAGGGCAACGTCGAGGTCTGAGTCAACTAAAAGAGAAGCAAAAACTTGAAGACGTTCATTTAGTTCGCTGCTCTGAAAACCAATGAAATAAAAAAAAAAAAAAAAATACAAGTTGGTTGAGTAAATAAAGGTGCTTGGATTGAGTCTAAGTAGCCTCACACTTAAGTGGGCAAGAGTGGGCCACAGGATAATCAGTTAGGCCCCTAAGCTCGTGGAATTCTTCTCTCTCTCTCGTTACTCACCTGGTTATCATGAAGGCCGCCAAGTTGGCAGTATAGATGGCCAGAAAGACCACCGCAAACAGGGCCCACACATTGGTCATAAAGCGAGAGGTGAAACCGCGCGGTGAGTCCACATGCACCGCTGCCTGGAAGAGCACTGCCCACACCAGCCAATAGGTACGGAATAGCGAGAATCGATATGGTGTTACATTCGTATTCTGCAGATACAGCTTCATGTCGTAGCCACTGGGTGACAGCCACTCGAACAGGAAGATCATAAAGGTGGCCGCCTGTATGGCCACAATACCCACCTGTATATGATGGAGATTAGTTACAGAACTGTGGACTTACCTGGTACAGACTACATTTGTTTTTCTTTTTTTGGGCCAACTTACCAGCATCCAGGAGGCCGTGTCGAAGGGCTCCAGAAACGCGGTGGGCGAAATGATGCCCGTCCGTTTGGCCACCACTATGGCTATGCCCGTCTCCATGAACGGCTCACTGAAATCAACCACCGCCTCGCGCTCGGTATTGATCATCAGCGAGGTGAGCACCATATCCGTTTTGCGATTCACCAAATCGGCAATCAGACCATTCCATTTACCATTCTCAAGTGTACCCCATTTACCATCTTCAACCCGCACCAGTTCATAGGTGAAGCCCAGCTCTTCCGCAAACTTCTCGAGCAGATCGATGCAGAAACCGCTGCAGCACTGATAGAACGATTCGTTGCGGTGTGCCTGGCCGACGTCGATATCGGCGGCCATTTCATGATCGGCCGCCACCCGGCATAGCACACCGCGATCCATCAGGCACTTGCCACTCACTGGATCGGCGGGTGACAGATTGATATAGGGTGCCTCCTCGAGGAATGTGATCTTTAAATGGAATTTCTCGGGCACACCTTGGGGTGGAGCGTGTGAGTTACCTGGCCAAGCGATATCCCGTATATCCAGCTTTTGGGTCTCCCAGGACTTCCAAACGCCAATCTTTTGGGTTTTATTTTTTTTTTTTTTGCGATAAGATGTGAAAGCAGAGTGTGTGTGTGTGTGTATGTACAAAATGAAGTTATAAAAGTGCCAAAGTGCTTCATGCTAAGAATTATTGAACTTACCTCCTCCCATACCAAATTCTTGTTATTGGCACTGGGACGCAGATTCATGATCTTTAGCTCCGCGGAACGTAAGTCACCGTCGGCGGTAAACTCGATGTTGGGCTTATTCAAATCTCCTTCTATGGACACATTGCGCAAGTACTTGAAGAAACTGAAAAGGAGCAGAATTTGTTTAGATGCCTCGGAACGTAGAAACAGCGAAAAAAAAAACTAGCAAACTTTAACTATTTCAAATAATTGGAAAAGTTTAATTAGTTTCTTGTCTCTGCAAATTCCCAACGGTACAGAATTTTTATGATGAAATATGACAGTGTGGCTCAATTTTCCAGCTAATAAAATTCCACACACCTTGGACAGAGAAAATGTGTCAAAGTCAATTGATTGACTTCACATTTGTTGACTGACAAATGCTGTGTTTTAAAGCAAATATAGGAAAAAATTGTCATTCTCCAAGTCGACAAGAGAATGACTTCGTATACGATATACCTGGTAATTGCAATAGTTTTGGTACACTTGTTGTTGTGGTCATAAAATGAAAACGAATGAATATTTTTCAAAACTTTGTTCTTCTTTTTATTCCGTCACAAATTGTAGAACAACTTATTCAGAATGACCGCCTAGTGCCTTCCAGCAACTCAGAAGTCTCTCTGCCCACTTATTTATGCGAAATTGTTTACTGTTTGGACAAGGGCGCGCTTCAAAGACTCCTTATTTAGTTGTCGAGTACACTCAATGATAAAATATAGAGAATTTCACTCTTGAATCAAGAGCATTCGTACTCAAAAGTACAGTAAGAGTGAAAATTCTTGATACAAGGGTGAAATTTTTGATCCCGACTTTCTTCATTCAACGCTATTCTCTCAAAGTTTGCTTCCCCTCACTCCCCTATAAACCTATAAGAACCTAATTGAGTAAGAATTTACATAGCGCGGTTCCAAAAGCGAAATTCTTGAAAATTCAAGAACGAATAAATTTTTTTCAAGAGCGTTCGTGCTCAAGTTAGTTTTCTGCTAGTGTAGACCCTAGACTTAAAAAATTGTCCAATGGATTCAGGTCTGGGCTACCAGCAATCCAATCATCCATAGAAATGAAGTTTTGTAGCCATGTTTGAGTCGTTTTTGCCTTGTGAACTGGTGCGGAGTCTTGTTGAAAGGTCCAGGGCTTGTTTGCAACCCCCTCCGTTATCAGTACCGTAACCGAAACAAAATATGGGTTCATTTCGGTTTTCCTCTACTAGTACAATGAAAATTTTACATATATGAGTTTATGCTCAAAAGCTTTATGTATATGCGACGGACTGTTGCTAATGGGCTAACACGAAGTGCTGGAATAGCATTGATGCTAGTACTCAGACGCTGTAAATTTTGTCGGAGGAATTTGTAAGATAATTTGAGACGCTCGACAATGTAATGTGACCAGGCAACAGGCAACAACTTTTCGGAATGCATTTTGTGGGGGCTGGAGGTATAAGCAGTGTTCTTTAGTTTGGAGACATACTGCTATAACGAAGATTAGAATTAGCACTAAACCAGAGGTAATATACATAGCCACAGCCAGCTCCACGAACCGAAGGCGGAAATGATTGTTAAAAAAAATGATTTTGTGTAGTGAAAGTATGTAGTAATTTTTGCAAAGAAACATTAACTTGTGTTTAATTTCAAGACGGGCGTTTTTAAATTCTCACGACTGGAAGGACATTGCCAGTTTGGGCTTTTGGCGTAGCACTTTGTCTAACTCTGACTACTTTGTCGTATGCGTGCTCATGGTGGAATTAATAAGGTAGAACCTAGGCATACATATATTGGCCCTCAACAGAGGCTGACGGCTTCACCTTGTTATTTACATGGTGCGTGCTAGTTAAACGAAATTGAACATGTTTGATTGTTAGAGATTGCTACGGAGGTAGACATTTTGAAATGGTGGGGAAAAATTCAACAATATTTGAAGATCTTTGAGATATCAAAAGTTGTGTTACCAGAACCGCCAACAAAGTGTTAGTGTTTGTGTTCAGTAAAATTTACAATGACGCCTCGGGGGACTCGCTTGGTCAGCCAAATTTAGATGCTAATTTGATATTTAGACGTAATTAAAATCTCGATTCCAATTAAATCATTTGAGAAAAAACATTTGTAACACAAGCGAAAAAATAGTATTCGTTGACCAATGTATATTTATTAAGTAGTTAAACTTAATCGATACTTTGCGAATGAAGTAGTTTCTTTTAGTTAAAACTTTAATTGCTAAACTGCGAGAGCCTTCACAAACTTTTACAAAACGTCGGGTTGATACACTTACGCAGAAGTTTTGACTCCTTTTACACAAAAATGGAGCTTGGTGATCCCACCAAACCATCACATAAGCCGAATGGTGAGCTCTCTGAACTATCGGCATGAGTCCGGACGCTTGTTTTGATAACACAGCATACACTCCATCGTTCTATTTTTTGAACGATTCCTCTATGGGGAAAATTTCCTCGTCAGTAAACAGAATTCGTCTGTGGGCATTGTTTGCGCCATGGTGGAATTAATAAGTGAAATTATACCCTTGCAAAGGGTATTATAATTTTGCCCAGAAGTTTGCAACGCATAGAAATATTCATTTCCGACCCTATAAACTATATATATTCTTGATCAGGGTGACGGGCTGAGTCGATTGAGCTTTGTTCGTTCGTCTGTCTGTCCGTCTGTCTGTCTGTTTCTACGCAAACTATTCTCTCAGTTTTAAAGCTATCGAGCTGAAACTTTGCAAAGAGTCTTCTTTTTACTGCACACTCCTAATATGTCGGAACCGATCGAATCGGATGACTATATCTTATACATAAACTATCGGTCGAAAAATTGGGTGGGCTTTGTGAGAAAAACTTTTTGTTTTTAATGTTAACGTGTCTCACTTCAGCGATTATTAATATTATACGCTTTTATATAGATTTGGAAGTTTTGGTCAAAATCGGATGACTATATCTTATAGCTGTCATAGGAACTATCGGTCGAAAAGTGGGTTTTATTTAGAAAAATAGTTTGTTTTAATGCTGGCGTTCTTAAACTCTGATGTATCAAAACATTTGCAAGGGTATAAAAACTTCGGCAAAGACGAAGTTAGCTTGGCCTTCTCGTTTTTTATTATTTTCATATTTTTATGAATATTTCCGTTAAATAAATGTCAACCCTATTTAAAAATATTAAGAAATATTTTTTTTGCCCATCACTGGTATTTGACAGCCCGTTAAAGTGATCAGTTTGTGCTAAGCTATTTGTGCCTTGATTGTGCTTGAAATTTTGTGAATGTTTGATTATCTCCCATTCTAATAGGATTGTATATTATGGCGCTTCAAAATATGCGAAATACTCATAAAGGTATGTTTTTTATAGTGTACTGAGCTTAAATTATAAATGCTTTTGTTTCGTGATGTATTTAATGTTAATGTTGCAACATATTTTAAGTATAACATATTCTCAATTATTGTGTTTCGCGGAGCAGAACTAGCAAGATTACGCCGGATTACCGAAAGTGCTAATGTGGAAGTCTGTGTTATTGTGTATATATTTAAATAGAGTTAACAACTTAAGCGCATATTTGCGCAATGACGAAATATTTGAATATATAAAGACAACGTAAATTTTCGTCATAGCGGTTTGCTATAAGTTTGGTTGACTGAGTGTGCGACCAAATGAACCGAAAATCTTTTCTTGAAAGCTGAATGACATCAAAAAAAAAGAGGAAAGTTATCTTCGGCTCAACTAAAGTTCAAATACCGTTGCAGCTTGTAATATTTATATAATTCAAGATTTTTCAATAAATTGCATTCAATCGATTTGGACCAAACTTAGCAAAATTATGTGGATGCATATTATATTTGAAAATTTTGAGTTTTGGAGCGATATCATTGACAACAAACAAGTTTTTCTTTATAAGCATATTTCTTAGACCTATCTTTTCTATGGCAGTTTTACTATATAGTAATCCGATTTCCGTAAAACTTGCTAGAATTATGAAAAAGCATGGAAAACTAGTATATACGAGGTTTTGTGAAGTTTGTATCGAAAACAAAAAAGTTTTTCTCAACAAAACGAGTTTTTCGGCCGATATTCCTATGGCGGCTATATGCTATAGTCTTCCGATCCGGCCGGTTGCAACAAATGTAGAGCGTAAATGTACCTAAAAGCTTCGTGCAAAGTTAAGTAGACATAGCTTTTGAACTGACGGAGCGGATGTGTGTAGGTGGCGGGGGTGGAGTGGTCACACCGGGAAAAAAATTAATTCGAAATTAACTTATAATATGAAAAGCAAATATTTTAAGTTTCAACTTTCTATCTTTATTTTTGGAGTTTATGCCAAAAAACCCAAAAAGACAATTAAAAAAAAAATTTAAAAAATAAAAAAAAAAAAAAATAAAAAAAAAAATTAATTAAAAATTGTCAGATTTCCGGCACCCACCTGTCGGAATGTCAGCTACAAAATCATTCCAAAAATCCTGCAAATATCCCTGAATATTAAAAAAAAACAACCAAATTCAAATGCAAGCACATTATAGGGGACAGTGCAGTGTGACCCTTTTGACACTTGGTGGTGTTTTGGCGTTGAATAGGCAGAAATTTGTTAAATGTACAGCTAGGTACTGAGACACTTGAAATTTTGTCGAAGCCCATCTAATTACATAGCTCAGGAAATCCGCTTGTGAAAATTGTCAGAGCGCATTTCCCGAGCGAGTACTGCGACACCCACAATTCGCTTCGACAATAAACATAGACCTGCCAATTCATTTTCTTAAAAACAGCTGATAAATTGTTGAAGGGGGTCAGGAAATTATGAAACTTGTTTGATAATTGTCAGAGTATACCATATAAATCCCGCTCTCTACTCACATTTCTCCATTATCCCAGCGACCACGCCCTTCATCCTCGCACGATAACGATTGTGTGGTCAAACGACGATCCTTATTAACTGGATCCGTGAGGTAGGCTTCCACGCCATAACTATAAATTTTGATGGCATTCGAGATTTCATTCATCAGCGCCGCACTGGAGGTATCGAAGTGTACACCCAACATTCCCACCGGGAACTGCGAGTGGGCATCCTTTTTCTCAATCACCGACTGACTAACCACCCAAACATAATTCTCTCCCGTCAGCTTCATCTCCTCGGCTGCCCTCAATATGGTAATGGCCTCCGCCTGGGTGGCATATAGTAGCATAACGCGCGCCTCACTATTCACCAGTTCCATCAGATCGCTGGTGCGCGTCACCACGATGGAGTTGAGTATGGTAAACTTGAAGTGTTCCTGCATTTCGGCCACACGTTCGCGCACCGCTTGCACGAAATCATCGTGACCCGCTATTTGGGAGGTAACGACCGAAAACTGATGCCATTTGTAACGCTCCAGTATGCTCAGCATGGCGGCACTTTGATGCTCAATGCTCGGCGCCAATTGCAGTTGCAGCGTGGACTGGGAGGCACGTCGCTCGAGGCCAGAATTGTCGGCATTCCAAGAGATTACCGGTATGCCCAGATAGCCGGCCAATTGTAGAAAATACTGAGCGGAGGCAGTGCTATGTCCAAACTGTTCGTTGTTCATCATGTACAGGATGGCTGAGACGTTAACGCGTAGGAATTCCTTGCATAAAGTGCTGAGGATGGCTGTAAGAGGAGAAGAATGAGGCAAAGGTTAATCAGAGTTGGCACATTTGCATGCCTTTGTGTGTGTGTGTGTGTGTGTGATGGTTGCCACCCCAAAACAGAGCTTTATCTGTGTGCGTGTCTGGCATCATAAGAGATGTGTGCCAATTAATTACAGATTAGCCCACCACAGAGACCAGCAAGTGTAGGGGGAGGGAGGATTTTTATTAGGTTGCCAAGTGTCAGCTTCTTTTTACAGCTTTACGTAACGTGACGG
The DNA here is from genome assembly GCA_018904235.1 of Lordiphosa stackelbergi. Lineage (NCBI taxonomy): Eukaryota > Metazoa > Arthropoda > Insecta > Diptera > Drosophilidae > Lordiphosa > Lordiphosa stackelbergi. The sequence goes on along the minus strand of JAEIFU010001759.1, from coordinate 1,764 downwards.
TGTGTGTGTGTGTGTGTGTGTGTGAACCGCTAATTGACCTACTTATGGCCTTGGTATTGGTGTTGCTTTATTATTGATTACCTGTTTAAGAAACAATGACCATTGATTACACTTTGTAACACTTTTCGTTTGGCCTTCAACTGTGCACCAGTTGTGATATTCCCTGTATAACACTTTCAATTTAAAGAAGCGAGACAGAAATCAGATGAAGGAAAGTGGAGTTAAAAGCAAGTTAAATTTTAGACCCAACGGAGGAAAGGAAACTTAGATGAGAGCCAAGCAGAGGCAGAGAGAGAAATAAGATTACAGAAAATGAAGTTATAAGCAAGTTGAACTTTAAAGCCGAAGCGCACCAAAATGGTCATATAGATAAGGGCATGGTGGAATTAACAAGGTGAAGCCATGAGCCTCTTTTTGTTTGTCTCTGCTTGTGTATTGCCGTTCGCAGTTCCATTTTTCTCGCTTGTTTCCTATTCTAGCCTTCACTACCTGCACTGACCCTACAAACAGAAAGAGCGCTGTCTTGCTCGACTTCACCTTATTTATTCCACCTTCGGTAAGGGCACGGCAGAGTGAACGTTTGATAAGAAAAGGTTAAAACATAGTGGAGTTTTAAGCACATTAAAATTCAGTGCCACAACGCTAACAGCAACATAGATAAAAGCAAGTTCCTTAGCTTTAAGGTGGAAACATGTCTCATAGTCGTTTAGAGACTATAGAGACCGGATCTCTAAAGAAGAATTCTTGTACTTAAATGCGAAATCGAACAAATCAAATCTTTCACATACTTGGGAGTTACCGTCACGTCCAACATATCATTTAAAAGTCATCTTCAGTTGAAACTTTGAAATGCCATCAAGGCTCTCAACAACGTACTACCAAGTGTGAAGCCGAGACTCTAACGGTGCTGAGAATGCCGCCACCAGTGCGATAATTTCTCGCTTATCAGTTGCAAATTCTTTTACCGTTTCCCGTAGGCTTTCCTAGTGTAAATCTCCAAGTCTTCGCCAAGCTTCTGTTTACCTGCCGTCGTATCATTTTTTTTGTTCTCCAAAATAAATTTGACTAAAAAAAAAAAAAAAAAAAAATTTTTCCCTCTTCGCCTTTTCGATGCTTCAACTTGATTCATTTTTGCTAGCAGTTTTAATCAACTTTTTTTTTGCTAAATGTTTACCAGCCACAGCAATAGTATTAAGAAAACCAAAACAAACACAGCTGAGTCGTTGACACTGTCTGGTCACACTATGGCAGCGATAGCAATCTATCGATATCGAGTCTCGTTGAGAAAACCAAATGACTTACCGGCAGGTTATACCGCCCGGCAAATTTGACCGGCCGGTACCTAACTTTTGAAAAGATGGGCTTAAGAAGTACAAGAAGAAGGGAAAAGCGTTCAGGTTTTGTTTTTCCATTCTAATTTGTGTAACCTTAGACGATTTTGATTTGACTTTAGGAACGAATTGAATGTAATTTGAAACATACTTTTCTTTGATTCAGGAAATTTAATTCTATTTAGAGAGAAAGTCCTTAACGTTCGTTGAAACAATTTTGTCTTTGCTGCAGATTTCTTTGACCACGCTTTTGTTTTTGCATATTGTTTTTACAAAGTCGGCCGCTTTTACCATTTGCTGTAGCAGCAGGTGGGTTGTGGGATGGGGAAAAGAGGGGAACGGTGAGTTAACAGCGGGTTGACAGTGGGTTAACAGTGGATTAAAAGTGAGTTAGGGGTAAAAATCGGTCGCCCGTCTGCCCGTGTCAGAAAAC